>DWJQ01000552.1:0-13792 GCA_018248915.1 Hesperia meskei straton | reverse complement strand
ATGTGCCTTATAGCAATGTTTGTTGTATAGCATTTTGTAGTGCATAAGTAGCCTAAATATAATACTATCCCTACATATATGTAAGTATAAATAAATATAGCAAGTATTGCGACGTGACACCGGGAGATTACCGATGAGTGCAGTGACGGGTGACGTCGATACACGCCGAAGCCTTAAGCCGGGCATTAGGCGGTATGGCGCTGTATGGAGCGGGGTACTCTTAAAGTCTTGACTCTTGATCTTGACCCTTGCGTCTTTTGCAGGATTTGTCCTGTCATGTGATTTTAACGAAATTTTATCAGTCGCAAGTATTGCATTTACTTTATGAACGTTATGAAAAATGAAAACAATTTATACCTTACCTACCTTACCTACCTACATTACCTACTTATCTAAATTGCGGTCTAATGCGGCATTCCGATCTTCAGGCCGGACTTATGAACGTCTTTCAATAAAGCTCAGGAACTTGGAAACCAAAGATCACGATTAATTTTAATCATCCTGTAAAAAACGCTTGTAGGTGCTGCATAATGTTGATTTTTAATATGAGAAAATTACGCACAACGTTTCCGATTTCAACTTCAATTAAGTATTTTTAACTACATACATATATTCTTATTTAGGATCGACGCAAGCCGCCGGGCTAAGAGCGCTTGCTAAACGAGGCATCTTGGCTTCGATTTCCGGCATTAACATAACAAATATTTTTGAAAAATATATTCGAATCGTGGAGATTATTGATGCGTTGTTTGAAATGTCTTTGGCAACTCAACAATCCTTATCCAACACATTTGGATGTGACATGAATATGTCATTTATCATTCATCTTCCCCATCATCGCAAGCCATAAATGCCCAATGCTGGCCACGGGTCGCTTTCACAATGAGGAATATTGGCTACAGTTTAACCATTAAGTAATCAATCGATCTCAATCCCTCAGGACCCCGATGGCTGTGACAGCTGCGTCTAATGACCCCGCAGTGGAGATGTCTGTCATTTGTCTGATCCCACTCTAGCTCCCGTAGCTGTAACGGCCGCCGTAAGAAACGCCCGTCGTACCAGGATTATTGCACAAGATTCGTTTGATAGCGTTTGTCTGAATGACCCTTAAGATTTGTGTAGAGTTATGAATGTTATAGAAATGGTTGAAGTTTAAAAATGATCAATTGATTAAACACTCGAAGCTTTTTGCTGACTCTCACGAATAAGCGAGCTACTTGATGGTCAATGAATATCATAGCTCATGGACATTACTAACAACAACGGCATCATCGATCAGACTTGACCAAAGTCGTGCAACCCAATGTAAGAAGGTAAAAAAACACATAGCTGACGAATTTTGAGCCGTGAATAACAGTTGACTGGAGTGTTCTAATGTGACGTTTATGAAAACTATTTAATCCCCTCTCAAACCAACTTGAATCGGTACTCCAAGTAGATTTGATACGTTTTGGCTGCGGACCAAGATTGGCTTATAATATGGAACAGTATTTATTTATTTATTTACCCTTTATTGTATAACCTAAAACTAGGTAGTTACAAAAGGCGGACTTAATGCCTTAATCCATTCTCTACCAGTCAACCCTTGGTGTTGGTGAGAAGCTGTGATAGGTGGCAACAACAAAGTGATAAAAGAAGGAAAGAAAGTGAGAACATAAAACGGAAATACTATAATTATACAACTATCGTATAACATATTAAATACATGACATATCTACAACCAAAATACATAAGTATGTTATAAAATCAGTAGATTGAATTTTTCGAATGTCGTCTTCTCTACGCCACAATAACTCTGCATTATTGCCCCGTAAGCCTTTAAATAGTAGACAGTGATTTGTCTCAAGGCGCTGCTTATCTCCGCGGGACCGCGATCCCGGCCGCGTGATCCCGGGATTTAGCCCCGGCCACTGCTCGGACGGTACAGGGGTTGCTTTATTGACCATTGAGGAATTCGTTTAAACTTGGAACGTTTGGTCAATTCTGTTTTGGACAATAAAATTGTGAAGTTACTCAAAATTCAATATTCTTGAATTACTTAAGAGTGATCTAACACTCATAAAACGTTGTCTGCAGATGGAAGATATGTGTAGCGAATCAATCGAAGAGCAACAACAAATACACTATATTATGCGCGTAAATTAAATTTATTTACACTTACAGAAAGCAAACTTACTTTAAAATAATTACTAAAATAATCACGAAAATTAGGGAGGTCGCTCGCACTTTTTGCCCGCATTGAAATCTTTGTATGTGGCCTGCCTGTCTTAACAATCAAAATAATTATACACCTAACGCGTCGCCTACAAATCCTACAATATGTGAAAAAATATTAGGTATTTGAGGCGCGTATTAACGCAATAAAGTCCGAAACAATGTTTTTTAGATTTTGTGTTTGTTTCTGTGTGTCTGTGGTTGTTTTTGGTTTGATTTATTCTAAAAATAATATAAATAAACGCCTGTTTTCACTTATTCGCAGTGCCGCTATTTATAGGGCAATATTTATTTTGTACGGATTTTAAACATTATTATGGTTAACAGATCTTTTGTTACTTAAAAAACAAGACAGTAATAGAGGTATCTTTAAAAAATAATAACGGATCAGGCTCATTTATTGTAGCTATGTGACGGTAGCTAGTAATCACTAACTACTGTTCACATCAATTACTGCCAGTAAATAAACTGTTTTGTCATGTTGTTCGTTACGTAAGAGATCACTTGTAGGGTTCCCAACATAAAATTGGAAAACATCGGACTAGCGTACAGAATAAGCTAGATTTTCAAAAAAAAGTCTGGACTTTTAAACGTCTATAATTGTCCTATTATTTCTATCTCATCAATTTTATTACTCACATTTGCCCACCACTGTTTAACGCAAACTTCTTATAAGTTTCTTTGAAAAAACGTCGCTATGCTACCAATGCTAGGTACTCCAGGTACCTGCATACATGTAAAACAATGCATTTGAAATATTTATAGCCTGAATGTTTTATAGCTTAAGCTTTTTGTGAACAGGACGAAACAGGACTGCAGAACGGTTGCAGTCGGAAACGCGTTTATCGGAACGAAAAACGGGTATAAAATTAACTCCGCGGACGAGGTTCCGGTGCCCAAAAAACCGATAGATGTCCTGTCCACAGCTAAATTAAACAATACTGTTTTTCAATGCATTTGGATTAGATAGGCTACAATACAATTCCTTCGTAGTAAATCCCTGTCCCAATTGTACGTATTTTAAGTATTTTATCCACTGTCACATCAATTTTACGATATTTGGCAACCCAAACCAAATCAGAATAGGACGCCTTTTGTGAAACTTTCCGTTTTTGTAATATCCTGTTAGTGCACAATAAAGAATATTTGTAAGTATTGTATTGTTTGCTCTATGCCTCTTTAATGATGAGAACAGACCCAAGCTAAGTGGTGAACTAATAATGAGCAAATTACTATAATTAATAAAATTAACTAACAAGTGCGTATTTAAAATAGCAGATTTATTGCAACCAATATTCGGGAGCGGGTGTCCTGGCGTGCTGCCAACAGACGGACCAACGTACCTACTGTACTCGGTAAACACCTTTAATGGTTTAATACACCATGCTGTCCATATTTCACCGGAAATTAACTTCATTGTCGTTTTATCGCAGTTTTACTGTGGAAATTTTTACAATAATAATATGATGTTTATAGCAATAGGTATTTTTTAACTAGCTACTTAATTAAGTAAGTTATTTCGAATTAATCCCCCACTTGATAACATTTTCTTACTTTTTACAGATTTTACATTTAAGATAACAAAAACAGGTTATTATTGAGATAAATTTAATTTTTAACAGACATTGAAAGAAAGAAATATTTATTTCCATTATGTATTGTGTCCTACGTGAAGAAATAATTTATATTTTATTTAATCAATTAATTTAATGAAATAAAATAAGTGAAATAAACCTAAAAATATTAATGCTGTAGAGTAGAACTTCAAAAAGGTCTGTATTCAACATAAAGCTAGCAGCACTAGTTTTTAGTACATACGAGTACACATTGGGAGTACATGTAAGATGCTAAGCTTTTATGAACCAAATGCAGTATAGTCCAGGGCAATAACCAATAACTCACGAAGCAGGGTCTACTCCGCAGCCACCAGCCACACGCCACCAGCTAACAGCCAGTAATTAAGGAAGTGCCGCAACTATAAATCAGGTGTTATCGGCCGCTTCATTATTTATCGCCGCCCGTAGGAATTATAGAATCTCGAGTAGTTGCTTTCGATATAGTGCACTGATGGAAAACAGCTCTGCTCTGGATTTAATATTTTATTTAAAAATTACAACACTCTAACCTACCAAATACCTAATAAACTATTCTCTTCATCATCAAAATTAATAAAATGATATAATAATCAATTTTAAATTGCATTGAAATTGTAATATCTTATATTTCTTTTCAATAACACTTTCTTTTATTTTGTCCTTCCACTGCCTTCCAGTGACATCTATCGTCGCGACGTAGCATCACTTGATTACCGTTCAAATGACACCAGTTTGTCATGTCGCTATTGGACGCGAGATGGCGCTGTTAAGATCAATATTTAGCAGATAGTGAATAAACTTAATTTCATAAATACTTTAAATAAGAATAAATAAAGACACCTCGCACTCACTACTAAACTAACGAAGTAATGTTCTAGAAAACATTTTTACTAGACTAGACTTACCATCCCCTATTTCTTGGCCTGTCCGAGTTGTCATAAGTCATAAGGTCAAAAAAGTAAACGGATACAACGAAATTTATAAATCGAGAGACATTCTTGCCCCAAACCTATATGTGATAAACAAGCTTTAGTGGTGGCATCAGTACTATACATATTAGTGGTCAGTGCGCATCAAGATCTAGCCGCGCCGTTTATCCGCCCATAAATATGAAGTATGGTCAGTTTAATTTCCGCTCTGAGATATCTTGACACTTACGATGCCGCGGCGTTTACTGATTGTAGTGTCCTTAAGGGGTTACAGGGGGCGGTAAATAAAAAGTTAGATAGGGAGCCCTCGACGTCAAAAAACAGAAGTGTTCTTGGCTATAAAAAAAACTTTTTAAAATGTCTGGAGCAATTATTGTAAATATAAACGTGAAAACTTGACACTTAAGTAAGACCCTATGTAATAACTTTTCGGAATACGATTAGTTACAGAAAGTTAGCTTCACAGATGACATAGAAGCGTATATACACATTTATAGCCCACACCAGGATTCCCTGTATCGTGGGTTCATGTTCATGGACAACACACATAGACAAGAACAGGTAAAAAAACTCATCATTCAAATTTCAGCCTTGCTGAAAATCGAACCTTGAACCCTTTGAACCAGTGACCAATACCGCACACGGGTCGATAACCTATTTATCCGCCATCATGAAAAATCTTACATCGTTAGCGTTCCTGGTCAATTGTTATACTTAGCATGGACGTAACACCGGATCTGATGTCCAATTATGTAAGGATTGCCCTTGGCACGCGAGCTGAAAACATTTTCCTTACACTTCGCAACACAGGATACTGGGGCAGTGGAGCGTGCGTGCAGGTCCTATTGGGAAACCAGCTCAGTCGGCTGTGTGGACTCGTGAACGCCAGCTGGTGAAATGGAATCACAGTGCCGGAGGTTAGCCTGTTGTTTTATCAGTTCCGTTCCTGGACAGTTGAAGTGTTACGTCATGCTGGATTAAGAAATGATTCGTCGTATTGTTTGGGAATCTAGCAACTGGATTTACTGATGCCTTCTTGTGGATTTCTCAGTGACTGAGTGCAATTGCACGTTTCCTACGTGCATTTGGGGTATTGCTCGCTTGTCAGCGATGAAAAGCAAAATTAAACATGTGTTTTGTTGATACATTGTTTATTTGACGAATCAGTGAACATCGGCTAGCTTCTCTAACTAGACACCTATTCCAAGTAATAGTACGGACGGACAAATAAAGGATAATAAGGCTGGTTAACCAATGCTTAGGATGAACGCGATTCTAATCTATTATCCACCTTCGATTTTATTATTCTCGTGATAGCTCTCATGTAGAGATTATTGTGTGTAAATACTAAACACATCAATTCAGACATGCTTCGCTGTGCAGCGTAAATAGGTTTTCGGACTATACTTACGCCCGCTCAGGTCCAAATTAACACAAATGCATTACTCAGTAATTATGTAAATTATTATTTATACATTAGGCTATTGTGACTGCTTCCGCGTAAACATCTATGAAACAGTATTTTTTCTAAGTACTTCTTATAAGAATATAAAATATTTTTAATGCTAATGCACATCAGTCTAATCCATGTTTTTTTTTCAAAAAGTGCCAATTGGATGTGTTGTTCAGAGGCCTTTTTTTCCAAAAAGTTCACTAGTTGACTTAGTCCATAGTTTGAAGGGTTTTTATCGCGACTAATCAAACTATTGCTTGTAATCATTTCATAAACAAAAGTTCCATTTTTTTAGAGGCCTTCCAGGTCACCATATCATGAAGAGAAATCTGATTCGTTAAAGCGCAACTCCAAAACACTATATTAAAATGAATATCCATCTAACTTTAGATTACGATGGATGCTTCTGTGTGCGGTGCTGTCCCGTGCGAGTGGAGACCTGCTGTCGAAGGCCACGAGGAGCAAGGCTGAGGAGAAAGACATCAGGAACAGTGTGTTCGACTTCATCATCGTGGGCGGAGGCACTGCGGGCTGCGTGCTGGCCAATAGACTCTCTGCAGTCAGCGATTGGAAGGTAAACAAGGAACGCCTTAAATGATTGATAGCATATCCCATTAAAACTTTTGTCTTTGCATTTCTTAAATATTTAGGTTTTATGAATGACATACTTCTGTAGACTTTCTGAGTACCTATATTGGTGTAAGGATTTTGTGAAAGTTATAAAGAAAAGAATAAGTAAATATGTACCACGAAATTTATTTCTAAAGTGGTACAATAGAGAATCTGATGAACTGAAAAACCTTTTTAACGATTTCATTTGCAGCAAGAGGTTTTATACTTACGTCGAATATTCCTCACATGCGAATATTATACTTATGTCGATATAAAAATAATAACAGCTCATTGATTCAGGTCCTTGTATTAGAAGCCGGAGAAGACGAAAACATCGACTATGATATCCCGGCCGTTCCCACGAAGGAGTACCGACCCATCTTGTGGAACTTTAGGACCGAGAGGAATGGCTTCTCATGCCTCTCGAGGCCCGGAGGCAGCTGCGAGGTCCGGATCGGGAAAGTCCTGGGTGGATCCAGCGTCACCAACGACATGAAGTACACACGAGGTTCGAAGAAAGACTACGACGGATGGCGGACCTCGGCGGTAGGATCCATCGCTTGGATGTATGACAACGTCCTCGAATATTTCAAACGGTCCGAGGATAATGGTATGAAATACATCTTAGATATAAGTTAAAAAAATTTCTTGATGCACACTGATTTTAGTTCAGTTATCTTACCAAATATGGTAGGTACGTAGTTGTACCTACACAAAAATAAGTGCACATAAAAATGTATGTAATCTAGTTAGTATAAACTGGTTACTTCACAGCGCAGACTGTACCACCGCAAACAAAGTTCTGTATCAACTGATTTAACTTTTGTTTTATCTTCAAATTGAAGCATTCAACATAACAGTATTTAGTGCTGACTCCACGAATCAGTGATAACGAGGAACCTATCTGTCCATAGATCACAGTCCATTACTTGTAGTAAAGAGTAATTAGGTCTAGTTTTTTAATTAGTGTATACTGAACGTTGAATACATGTTAATTTATTGCAGGTGACTACGAAGTATTGATGAACTCAATGTTCCATTCACGAGGCGGAGATCTACGCATCCAAAGATTCAAATACAGCGACCAGTTTATGGAAATGTTTACAGCGGCATTTAACGAAATAGGTCTACGCAGCGTAGATATAAACACAAACGCTGCAGAAGCTGTCGTTAACCATCAATTTGCCATGTCTAATAACACTCGGCTAAGCACAAATACTGCTTTTCTAAGACCGGTTAGACATAGAAAAAATTTAACAGTAAAAACAGGAGTAACTGTAACTAAAATTGTAATAAATCCCCAAGATAAAACAGTAGATGGCGTTAAATATGAGTCGGAGAAGGGAAAAGAAAATGTAGCTTATGTTAAAAGAGAGCTTATACTTACTGGAGGAGCTATAAATAATGTAAGATTATTACATTTGTCAGGTATTGGACCAGCTAAGGAACTGGACAAATTCAATATTACTACATTGCTGGATCTACCTGTTGGAATGCATTATCAAGATCAAGTCACCACGGGTGGATTAGCTTTTTTCCTAGGAGATGTTGCGCCTGTGAGCGAAAATCAAATTATTGGTGACTTTAAAACATGGTTCCAAAATCGCAATGGGCCCTTAGCATCTAGAGGTATAAATCAAATATCTGCTTTTATACAACTGTATGAAAGTAATAATGCTCCCGACGTAGAACTATCTTTGGAAGGCAATTATATTAGAAGCGATAAGTTTATGCTCACAAATATTAGTGTGCATAGTGCCGAAGAGACCAGCATGCCATTACCTTATTACAACTTGGTAAATATTAATCCCGTGCTCCTGAGGCCTAAAAGTAAAGGAAAAGTAACACTAAATAAAAGAAATCCCAAGTACGGTAGACCCGTCATCCAAGCTAACTTGTTAAAGGAAACCGAAGATTTGGAAATTCTTGTTGACAGTATTGATATTGCATTACAACTTTTGGATACTAAAGAGATGAAAAAGGCTGAAATAAAATTTGCTCCAATTGACTTATTTCCTTGTGATCGATTAAGAAATAGAGATCAATGGAACTGTATCGCACGACATTACACGAAAGCTTTAAGTAATCCTATAGGAACTTGTCGAATGGGAGAAAATAGCACAGACTCAGTGGTTGATTATGAGTTGAGAATTCATGGAATGGAAGGAATAAGAATTATTGATGCATCTGTTATGCCCACACATGTACGGGCTGGCTTATTTGCGCCAACAATGATGATTGCTGAGAAAGGCGCTAGTATGCTCTTAAAAGATTGGAAGGAAAATAGGGGACATTACTATAGTAGAAAATAAATAAATTTGTTACCTATTTATTAAAATAATACTAAATAAGTTAAGCATAAAATTCTTATTGTAAATAAAACAAAGTTTTTCAGTACCATGTAGTTTTTATTAGATCACTAGCTTTTTCAGCTATCATAATAGTAGGCGCTGCTGTTGAACCTCTTGTTATTTTAGGCATTATTGAAGCATCAACGACTCTCAGGTTAGCTACTCCATACACTCTTAAATTACTATCTACAACTGATTCAGGATCTTTAGGTGGTCCCATTTTACATGTACCAACATAATTATGTAAGGGGGCGGAAAAATGTCTTATAATACAGTACCAAAACTCTTCAGATACTTTTTCATGCTGTCTACATTCATTATTTACAATGGGTCGCGGGTCAAATTCAAATTCAGCTGATTTAAACACTTCTGTATCAAAAAGTTTAACTACTTCTTGTATACCTTCTAATAATTTCCTTTCGTCAGTGGAGTCTTTTAAAAAGTTCGGATATATTAACGGTACTCCAAATACTGGAGATGTGGCATTTAAAACGATTTGTCCACGACTCTTTGGAGTCAATAATGATACACACATATCAATCTTATCATAATACATATTTGAGTCGTGACCTCGGAACCTAATTTCAATATCTGGCGCGCCAAGAATCTCTGATATACTTGATTCAATAAATGCAACTACTTGAAAATTTGCCGATAGAGGTCCCACTCCTTTTGCATAATATACACTAATATCCTTTAGTTTTTCCGAAAATTTTGAAGTCGTTGCCGTTTTGGTTAATTTAATTACTGGTAAGCAGACAGACAAGTGGTCGTGGAAGTTTCCACCGACAGGTAAATCGTAATATACTTTGATGTCTAAATATTCTAAATATTCTCTGGGACCAATACCAGATTGCATTAATAACTTGGGTGAATTTATTGCACCTGTGCTTAAAATAACTTCTTTAGTAGCCTTGGCTTTAATTTTTGTACCATTTTTTATGTATTCTATTCCTAGAGCCTTAAGACTATCTCTATTTTCTTCCAATAATATTTTGGTTACCAATGCTTCAGTGATAATTTCTATATTAGTTCTCAATTTCTTTATGGGTTCAATGAAAGCCGTATACGTACTGACTCTCTCGCCAAAATAAGACATTGTTTGTATTCGCATAAATCCAAGTTGATTTCTTCCATTCAAGTCAGTATAGTTATAACCTAACTCATTAAGAGCACTAAGTAGGACGTCTACGTTATCGTCCACGTAAGGATATCTTCCGACATCTAGAGGTCCTTGAGTGGAGTGATAGAACTTGTTTTTAGAAATATCCTTGTCATAGTTTCCTTCAGAGTACTTAAAATATGGCAGTAGTTGACTAAAACTCCAACCATCGTTACCATTAAGTGCCCATTCGTCATAATCAGCTGGGCTTCCTCGCATATACGCCATGTCATTAATCGAAGAAGTACCTCCAAGGACCCTACCTTGAACAACTTCGCATCCTTTGTCGGCGCGATTTTGGCAAAAGCTGAAAACCGTTTTAATTATACAATTAAATTAATGAAATATGTGATTATACCATTACCGTAACAATTTACCAGTCGCTCAAGTAAATTGAGAATGAAACATATTTCGCAGCTATATAAATCACTGGAAAACAACGGAAGTTTCACTTCGCTGATTGAGAAAGAGATATAGCTAAATGACTTTACTCATAGTAAGCATATTATTTTTAAGTTTTATTGACGGTCACCAATAGTGTTTGTATTAATGAAATAATTTAAATATCGATTTGTTTGAGATCAATTGACGCTTATTTTTATAAACACTTCATTTGAATAATATATTGTCTTGACATACGCCACAATACATACTTAATAGTTTATTAAGATGAATATCTTTTTGTTGAAAGTTCTAAATTACCTAAGAAAACAAATTTTTAATTACCCTTTTTTTGGTCTCATCGAATATTGCCAATCTATACTAGATCCCTTAAACTCACTGGTCAATCCCGGAATTAGAGCCATTTTTGGTTCAATAGGGCCGGCCTCTACTAAGAGAACCTGTAAAGAACGTGGGCATTTTACTCAGATAGATGATATTATGATTATTTATTATGTAAGCAGTTGGTATCTATAACTAAACATATCACATGTTTGACCAGAAACGGCCAACGCACAGAAAATGTTCAAAATTCTATCGTACCTTCCATTTCCGGTTTTCCGACAAGCGACTTGCTACCACACAACCAGCGGTTCCTCCGCCAACTACAATGAAATCATATTCTTCTTCCATTTCTGCGCTATTCTCTTGAAACCTATCATCTTCCGTAACCTTATAACGAGAGGAGGGTTTAATGTTTTGTATAGGCACAAACTTTTCCTCATACTTCATTTTCTTTTTCTCTGTGTTTACAAACTCGCGCCGAGGGGGTCCAAAATAGTTAGGCTCTGGTCCTATGTGACCGTAAAGAGTATGAATGAGGGATATGAGAAGTATAGCAGTTGGAGCGCATTCAATTCTGCCGTCACATATGCTACATAAATCATCAGTTATATTACCAGCTGATGTCATGGCATGTTTCAGTCCTTTTCTGCGATTTTTTTAGCTTTTTCAAAATGTAATTAAACCATTGGCACTTAAATCTCAATTTCGAAACATTTTAAATATATTTACTGCTTATTCTTCTTGTTACATTACTTTTCTACCATCACTCTTTCAGTATTTGTTGACGACTCCACGGTTTAATTTTATAAGTTGATTTCCGTTATTATATTTAGAATTTTAAATACATGTTGTTTATGAACCCATCAGCTCTATTAGAACCGGCACACCGGTGTGCATAATAAAGTGAATACTAGCAGTATGTCTGTTTATCTTTCCGATTGTCGTTCCACTGATGTATGCGTGACGTCATCTGCATTCTTGGGAAAATGATACACGCATGAGCGCGTCCGTTCGTCCTGCCGTGCATTATATCTTAATTTATTCAGGTTCTGTTATGTTTGTTAATCATATGCAAATCTTCATTGTTAACATGTTTGTACAACCGGTAGACTCACATACATAATTATTAAAAACTTTCTTTTTAAATGCTGTTTTTTATTTTAAACTTTATCTTTAGTATGAAAATGTAAAGGTCATATATTATTTATTTCAAGCATAGTAGTAAATTAATCTTGTTCGACATTTATAATTTGATTCGTTCAATATGATGTAGTAAGTTGGATTCACATATGTGCCGATTATATTATTATACTTCCAAAATAGTTCACGAGTAAGACAGTCATCAAGGCATCTCGGAATTTTACACGGAACTCACAGTCTGCCGATGTTTCGGTTTACCCGTTACATTTCCACCAATCATCATTGGTGCGTGAAGGTGTCTGCTCTTAGCCTCCTCACTTAGAAGAAAGGCGAACGAAGTGGACCATAAATGGGTTGATGAGAGATGTAGTGGACTCTAACAATAGGAATTTTGCAAATCAGCATTGACTACTTAACTCTTTCAAATAAATAACAAAGGACGCGTTTAAATTTGATGAAATGGCTGCACGTTTTTTCCGTCGTCAGTCGATATCGCCAAACAAATCCAGAGGCTAAAGCATTGCAAACGATGCGGTGTGTTTGTTATTGTGGGATGTCGCCGAGGTATATTTGTTTATTTTCCCGGAGTTTCTCTACATTGACGCGTTCCACTGATGAATGGACTTGCATTGAAATGGCTTTGTCTAACTAACTTTTTTACTTACAAGAAGTTTGTGTGTACTTGTGTAACCAGCTGGTGGTAATGAGTCACTGCACCAGATAAGCTGTAAATTTCTATCAAAACGTGTTAAGTATAAGTTGGTAGTACCAACCATACTTCTATTCGAGCAAAGAACGCGAATGAGAATGAATGAGCGATCTGATTTAAGATGGGTTTTTGTTAATGGCAAAAATTCAGAAATTTTCCATGCCTTTCAATGCCCTACGAGCAATCTACGCAAGGGGAGATTAGGGCTGGTTGTGACGATTTTTGGTTATGACATTTGTAATTTTTTAAATATTTGAGTCCTGTAATGAATTGTGTGTAGATTTAGGTTATATTTTGTAGTTAAATAGCTCCCACAAATCCATTATGCGTTTTCAAAACTCTGTCATACGTCATTTAATGCGTAGATTGTGAAGCACGCGACTTAATCCCCAGGTAGCTTTACGAGGTTGCCTAATAACTAATCTCCGAAATGGCGTCATAAATTAGGAATTCATGAGTTATGCGGATTTTATGGCAGTTTTGAATACACTGTGGATTGCCGTAAGTCACCATGCGGCATGGCGGCACCCTTGCTCTGTCAATATTAATAACTTCATAACTCAGTACTGGCTGTTCAATTTTGTATTTTACACGGTGTAAGCACCTTTCAACATTTAAACAGGATTTTATTTATGTGCATATAATATAATGAACCCATTTTCTTGTCAAATCTTGTAAGGTAATTAGAAATACTTGCTTGTAGGTACTCTACGGACTAGAAATTTTACATACATAGATATTGCTTTAGTTTCGAGGACCATACAATTACGAGTTTTGCTATCAGACGTGACCAGATATTACGCTCAGGATTGATTCCAGACAAGGACAATATTAACCGGTCTTCAATGTTTTAATAGTCCTACAGTGTACGTAACCAGGCTTTGACGAATAATTTGTTGAT
>DWJQ01000551.1:0-13793 GCA_018248915.1 Hesperia meskei straton | reverse complement strand
GGAGCACAAAGAGAGGATTTTCGGAAATTCCACCCCGAAGGGGATGAAATAGGGGGGTAAAGTTTAAACGAATTCCACGCGGGCGAAGCCTGCGGACGGAAGCTAGTATAAGTATAATTTATGCAAACTATTGATAATTAAACAACACAAAAGGGGCTATATATACATGATACATTATTAAGAGAAGTTGGGATAACGATGCCCTGTTTTATCGACTAAAAGCAATCACAGGCTTGTCCTTGTAGACACCGCAGCCATTTGTTCTGATGAGGCACAGAGTGACATATACATAGAAACATCCAGTATTTTTTATTAAAAATCATGTTTACATAAATAATCTTAATAATAGTTTATCTCAAATAACTTTTATTCGCAGACTTAAATCAGTTACAAGTTTATTATATTTAAAAAAGATTTTTATTGTTATCACTTTATATACCCAATTGTTGTAGCTATGGGATACGGCACACATGCACACAGTACTTTATGTAACTGAAGTTGTCTCTGGCGTGTTCTTTATAAATAATTAATTTGAATTCGAAATATTAGGTACCATCCTGAATATTTCCACTTTTTTCATTGTTGTTGTCTGATGTTTCACATTAATATACATTTGAATGAATCAATGTGGTCCGACTTCGAAACAACATACCATATTTTGCTTATAATTTTGTGAATTTTAAATCGGTTTTGGCTTTTTGGATTTCTATTCTAACTTTTTTTCAAATGGGTTTGAAATCTACTTCAACATTATAAATAGTTTTTAATTTTAGTATCAGTTAAACTCAAAAACAACTGAACCAATGTCAAAAACTCCTTCACCGTTACAACACTGCATCATATACATATATCTGAGTATCATAATAGTAAAAACGAGCTATATTTATTACTATAGAACAACACGCATTACTATCCAGCGAGATTACTATCCAACACACAAAGTATATCTAAAGTACTTAAACAGCAGCAATATAGAGTATAACTTGCGTGCAACAACATAATGTAAACTTCACGCTACCACCACTGACACATACGACCTTACAACCGCGGACTGGGGCCACGGGCGCGTGCCCCCAATACCTTACGTACCTTACGTCCTTCAACATAAAGTCCACTTCACCTTACCACCACTGACACATACAACCTTACAGCGTGGACTGGGGCCACGGGCGCGTGCAGGTGATCCAGCAGCCGCTGCAGAACAACACGTACCTGCAGCAGCTTAAAAATATTAATATACGCATTACAACCTGGCGAAACCGACGCATGTCGTTTGTATATAAACATATAAAGTATACCTAACATACTTCAACAGGAGAACAAGAGTATGCCTTAAAGTCCTTCAACATAAGTTCTACTTCACGCCGCCACCACTGACACATACTTACGACCTTACAGCGCGGACTGGGGCAACGGGCGCCCGCCCCCAATACCTTACGTACCTTACGTCCTTCAACATAAGGTCCACTTCACCTTACCACCACTGACACATACAACCTTACAGCGCGGACTGGGGTCACGGGCGCGTGCAGGTGATCCAGCAGCCGCTGCAAAACAACACGTACCTGCAGCAGCTGTACAACGCGCAGGGGCCGCTGCTCATGCCCGGCAACATCGCCTTGCATCCCGGCATCAACTCCCAGCAGATACAAGTTAGTTGTTATAATTATGTAATGTGCCACCAACTTATCTCTGAAATTGCAAAAATTGGAACTAATGCCGCCATGTTAAAAAGTCATTCATAAGTATTTTGTGGTCATTCATCTGTCAGTTACTACTTCTCGATGATTAGTCCAATGCGTCCGACAGCGCCTCTCTTCGTTTCAGAGATAAGTTGGTTTTGCTGTAGCTTTGAGTGGTTGCCAATTGTTTTGGACACCTGACAGAGCTGGATTGAAATTTTTACACAGTTGAAGTTGTAGTTTGAAAACGATTGCCAATTGTTGTGGACGCCTGAAAGATTAGGGACTCGAGTGATTTTTTTTCTTTCTGTTTTGTAATTCTTTTTTTAATCTATGCGTATAAGTAGTATATTATCGTTTTATATCGGTGAAGGAAGAAATATTTAAGATTGCCAATTGTTGTGAACGGCTGACGGACTAGGGAGTGAATTGATATCCTTCCGCTCTGTATTGTACGTTTTTTAAATTCTTATTTTCTTGAAAGAAAATATATCGAAAAACAGGAACATATCGCTAAGTTCCCCACAATGATTTGTACAGTCAATTTATTTTTAAGCCAATTTGGTGAACTAAGGACACAGTCTTTATCCCTTACATTGTTGCAAGAGACCAAAGCCCATCAGGGAAACGATTATATGTAGTTGTATTTATTCGGAATAACCCGTTCTCTTTTCGCTTCTGGCAACGTATGTCAATTTTAATTTCCAACGTACATATATGTTTAGTCGTGTTCCATGGACGTTCAAATTACAGATATTTTGCGTTAACTTATAATTTGGCACATAGTTACTTACATAGTTACACTCAGTTTTCTTTTAACTGTCACAACCTCAAAGCTTAGACGCATTCTCGTCGTAGTAAATGCAGAAAATAATAAAATTATACATATGTATATGAAATTCTGTTAATTTGTAGGTAATAGCAGCAGGTAAGCCGTTCCAAGGAAACCAACTCGCTCCCCACATGCTTACCCAGGGTAAACAAGTGCTGCAGGGACAGGCTGGTAAGTATCCTAAACAGTAACTTTCTATAAAAAAATAACCGACTTTAAAATCGATAAGTAGAGAGATAACTCCAAAGCTACCCGTTAGATTCCTGAATAAGTATGATAATTAATACCGAAAAAAGAATTGGCAAAATCGGTTCTCCCTGTACAAGGTTATGAAGTATAACATATACAGTCATAGCATATACAGTCGAATTGAGAACCTTTTTTGAAGTCGGTTAAAGATTCATATTTTCAAAAAATATTTTGGAGTACAGTTTATATTGGAAATGATCAAATCAGTCAGTCAATTTTGTGACTTACTGCCAAAACATAAATCACAATTTTATGTGATACAACATTAGGCTTTACGTATCTTTATGCCTAATATGACTTCGAAGGTGCGTTTTAACTGTCATGGAATTGTACGTTTGACGCAATTGTAAGTTGGAGAGTATTTTTTTAATTTAAGTCTAGCTTACACACAATTATCAACAAAGTCACCCATTACACCATATTTTATAAGTACACCATAAAAGCTTTCACTTTCCTCTCATTCAGTCAACGCACTTCTTGCTATACTTGATTTCAGTTAAGACATGCTCTCACTTCAAGCTCCAACCCATAATACTGTTTATTTACCTTTGCCCCAAATGGAAATAAGAACTTCTGCACTATTGAGGTTTGTAGTAAATTTTGCAGGTCTCTCGTACCCGGAACAAGGTTTATAAAGTTTTACAAATGAATAATTATTTTTATCATTATTTCGTTCGACTCTATTGATTGGTTGATAATGTGAATGTTTATGTGTCTTTATTTTACACCGGACTGTAATTTCTTTTCGTTTTATGTAATGTGAAGTAATAATTGGCAATGAAATTGGGATTTCTTTGAAGCTTCTTCCTGGAGGTATCCATTAGCAGCATTAGTTTGAACGGAACGCCGCTTGTTCACGTACCTATAATTTAAGCTTTTCACGCAACTTGGCAGGTCATGCAATAAAAATAACTTAATTTCCCATTAGCACGTCACTTCTCCCACATAACAAAGTAATAGTAATATGAGGTCCTATACATAATTTACGTTATTAACTTTTTTACTCATTTCGTACCTTAAACTGAAAATGTAGCTTAAGTGAGGAATTTAGAAATTTAAAAACTTTATGGGGTATACAAGTTATTTCCAGGGTACCCATATATAAACCGAAAAATATATGTTTTTTGTACTGTGCATAAAAATATTATAATTATTTTCTAATTATTTTTTCCGGTAAATTCGGTTTTAAACTTTGGCAACTATCAGCATTTTTTTCCAAAGGCACATCGCTTGTAACCAACGGCATTTTTCCCACAGATCTCGCCACGTTTTAATATATGTAATCGTAAGCAGTTAATATTTAATTGCGTCTAACCTAAACCTGCTATTACGCTTTCTTTTCGTCGCATTTTTCATCGTGCCTGCTAAGAATACGGCTTACGCATAAGTGCCATTAGATTAGTAGTCGATAGTGTAGCTAATGTAGTGTACCTACCTTCTGTTAGAACTGAAGATATGATAATATATGGCTGCAAGGCATTGCTGGTCTACTAGCACGAGTCTCGCCTCATTATTGAGGAGGCCTAGAGCATATTCCACCACACTGTTTCAATGCAGATTTAGTGGAAAGGTTAGTGGCCGATTCAGTATCGGAGGTTTCATGCTGCTCGAAGGACTCCCGACATGGCTTAACGACTGCTATCTATCGATAACAATAGAGACTAAGGGTTTTACGTGATCTCCGAAGCACGTAAGCGTCCAAGAAATTTTGCCACTATCGGTCACCCATTCCTACAGACCGCGCCTTAACCTTGTCGATCACATAATCGACGTAAGCCAAGCTAAAAGCATATCAAGATATACCAACGTATTGAAGTATAACGTTTGTGCACATAGCTCCGTTCCCGGGCTACACGACGATTCCGGCGATCCCCACGACCCAGAACCAGACGTTCGTGTTCAGTCCGCTGGGCGTCATCAACTCGCAGCCCAACATTCTGCCGGCGCACTCCCAGTCCTCCGTCTCCGGTATCGGCCAGCAACAGAAACCGCAAGAAATGCATAAGGTAATACACGGTTGTAATAATATATTATTAATGAAACATTCGTCACATATTTTAAAGTAAATAATTAAAATTTCAATAACGTAACGCTTATTTAAACGCCTACGTATTGTTTTACGCTTAGTGGTGATGACTTAATTCGCTATGGATGCCATTTCCCAAAGAAACTACAATGCTCAAAAATTTTTTATTAGGAAGTATCGCTTGACCAAAAGTATAGAAAACTTGTCACGAGGGCGCTAATGTTTTAATTTGGCAACAGTAGTATAGTATAGAAACGCTTATGTCATTCTAACAACAAACTCGAAAATGTTATTGAAGGGAATAAATATAATTTTAACCACTTTTCTTTCAGGACTATGAATAGTTTTTGACATTTTAGCACAAAATAAGTACTCAAAGTAACAAAACAATGACTTGACATTCAACTAGCTGACAAGCGCAACAAGTGACGTTTAGAAAGTAAGCGTTACCAGTAAAACAAATTAGTTCCATGAACTTACCGCGATATGACGAGGATTTTTATATTCCTGGTCAACCTGTAATAACGTCAACTTGACTTATAGCGGTATTCACAAATAGTACTATGAAGTTTCGCATTGCTGACGAACACATAGGGTCATTTGGACCAATGATAGAGCTGTATTCAACATTGTGAGACCTCATAGGCTAATGCATAAGTTTTGTTTATGAATACGGCCGTTGCTACCAGGTGATAAGCGGCGGCAAGGTGACGACGGGCAAGGTGGGTGGCGCGGGGCAGTCGGTGCCGGTGCAGGCGCAGTGCGTGCAGGTGTCCCAGCCGGTGCTCGGCCAGCAGCCGCAGGCGCAGATCATCAGCCCGCTGCAGGTTGGTACCGGCTGCGGGAATATGTGCCTTGTGGCTATACGCATAAGGTTGATCGTGGACTGATAGCAATCTGCTGTAGAATGAAGTGTTACGTTATCAAGTAAGGGTCTAATATGAGATGTTTATGTTAGCAAATTCCCACATGTGTGTTAATTTTAATAGTGTCAATTGATCACTTGGTGTCTTTATAATGATTCTTCTGTTAGACTTGCTATCCCAATTGCATGGTAAATTCAACTGGATTAAATTGTGTTTTGATTTTGTCAAAATGTTGTGGATTGAAACGTTTTTCAGGAAATACATCCAATTATGTTTATTATACCAAGACTATTCTTTATTTTTAATGCCAAATTTTTTTCACTAAGTGTGCGTAAAACAAAAACAATCGCACGTTCAAAGGTGTGCATAATTGCGTACTGCTCATAAATACAATTGATAATAAAATTTGGTGTCAATTACCTTTATTAAGGTCTACTTTCATGTACAAAGACAAGAAACGTACATACTACCTAAAGGGAACCGCTAATGAAAGTATTAAAATTATTATTATCATTTATATCATAATATGAAATACGACTGTATAAATTGTATAAAGTAGTTTTATAAATTTATATATTATGTAAAAGTGTCATATCCCTTACTAATTAATATAGAGTCACTTTATGCGAACAATTTTATCTGTATGATTGTACTAGATTTTATTTATGCCTCTGCGAAAAAGGCTTTTGCAATGCATTGCGATTGGTATATTATACCTTTTTAACCTTCGTAAGTGTGTACCATATTATAAGACATTATCATTATTCTGATAATTCCCTTTTACTTGCTTAAGCTAGCTAATTTTGCTGGTTTAGCTAAATAATAGGTAATGGACGATTGTCGCATAAAAGTTGTTAATTTTTATATACAAACCAACTAAATACGTATACAAGTAGCATTGACCTAAAAGCGGTGAATAACAACTGAATGTTTTTATGCACATTGTTATGATGGTGACATTCGTAACGAAAGTATGATGAAATTTGCTGAAGATTGAATGAGTGGCTTCGACATAGCATTCAATGCGATGGCGCCTATATTGTGGTCGTGGGATGATTGTCGTTGTGATGCTTGGGAGAGTGGTTGTGGTGTGGTGATAATCATAGAAGCGTGTTTGTAATGTTGATGATGGTCAAAATGTGTTATTGAGAACCTTTAAAACTGATATGATAATATGCAAAGCGTTAGATAATAGCCTTTAAATACAGAAATAATATAGCTACATAATATAATATAGAACACTAAGTAAAAAACCTTCAGTTATATCGTCCAGTTGAGTATTTACTCAACAAAAAAATAAGTTAAATATTTACATTTGTAAAAAATTGCTAACACTTAGCTATTTTTATTTTGAAACAAAATCACTATTACCAAAGATGTTAAATCTTCATACATTATTGTGAGAGATAAATACATATCACATGAGGCAGAAAGACATCTACATCAAGTCCCATTTTGGCACGATATTACGATATTTATTTTTTCTAAACATGATCTAATGATAACTCAAAACGGCCACACAACGTGCCTCTGGATTAGTAAGTAGAACGATTGGTTGCAGACCGGCGGTCAGGCGATGCAGTTCGCGCCGTGGCAGATCTCCGGCGCGCTGCCACAGGTGTGGGCCACGGGGGGCCTGCAGGCCTCCACCATCCCGGCCGGGGGGCTCCTGGCCCCCAACCCCATCTTCATACGCGGGACCCAGCCTGACGCCACCACCTCCATGTTCATCCAGCACTCGCCGCAAAACAACGTTCAGCATACCAGTTAGTATTTGAATTTTAAATTTGGAATTAGAATTAAGTTTTTTTTTACTAACATACGTGGTAGGGTAATGATGCGTATAACGTTTTTAGTTCATTGTGATTTTTTGATGTTCAACATACCAGTTAATATTTTAATTATGATTAGCATTAAGTGTTTTATTACTTTTCACTAACATAACCTTATGTCTAGGATAATGATGCGTATAACATTAATTAATTAAGTTTTATGTGATTTTGTTGTATTTTTTCTGTATGCATTGATTTTCAACGTTTTCTCTAACAGTGTAATGCTGTGCTATAAGCTATGCGCATACGCACATTTCTAAGCGATTGTTATTTGAATTTGAAATAACTGTATGTTGTTGCTCGTAGTGTTAATGTGTTTGTATTCTTTGTATAGTTTAAGATGTGAATTTTTACTTTACGTTGTTCGACCAGACGTGAGCGTAGCGTGCGCGCCCGCGACGACGACGAAGCCCCGGGCTTCGGACAACGTGGCGAAGGCGCCGCGCCCGCTCACCAATATCCTGCCGTCGACCAGCATACGACCTGCTTCCTCTGTCTCCACGCAGACTAATGCTAATGCTCAGGTTTGTAATATATAGAATAATATCACTATTTATTGTATTTTGTTTAGTTTAAAAAAAATAAAATGTTGTTTAATTTGTTGAAAGTTATATTAACATCAGTCTTATCAGTAACAATGGCAATTATTTCGTTGAAGAAATTTTTAGTAAGTCATTCATTTGAAAATTGTCGTGAGTTTAACACAGCTTAATAAAAAAAATACAAAGGAATTATCAAGCAAGTGGATTATTATGCTTTCGGAAAAGGCTCTTAGAAAATACAATATTATTTTCAACATAAAACTACGTTTACTCATTTGTGGCATTATGATGCTAAGGATAAACTATCTATGTAAACTATATGATAAAACTAGCTATTTGAGAAATAAAGATATTATTATATGAAATATATTGTTCTTATTTAAATTCCTGTTATCAATACAACTGTATATAATTCAGAAACAGCGCGGCAAGGTGAGCGTCCGTTCGCCCGCGCCGACCACCAAGCAAGACGCCGCCAACCAAACCAATAAAGTGCAGATACAACAACCTAAACAACAGTACGTATAGCGTTAGTTAACTTCTCGTTACATTGTTAGATATAGCTGCTGGTCGAATAGGCCTGGCCGGGAATCGAACCCGAGACTTCGCTTCACAAGCAGGCAAAATGACTACTAATTGGGCCCAAGGAATCAATGTCTTGGTTTGTTAATTTGTTTGTTTATGTAGGTGATAAAAAACGTGTAGGTATGTATTTAGCTGTACGTATTTTGTGTTATTCCACAAATTTTCTCTTTCAGACTTCTGTTGATGAACTCAAGTGGCCAAATGACGCAGTTGACAAGCGTTCAAGACAAACAGCCGATCCCCAAAAACCCTCAATCATCGTTGATGCAGCAGGTAAACCATCAGAATAAAAAGTTCAACTTCAAAACAGTGTTAGCCTCATTTAGATTTCAATCCCACACTAGTCTCCAATATGTTTTCAATATTGCAAAATTTGAAATTCTCTCCCCCTTATACTATGTTAGTCGACACCAACCTGTCATGCGACAATTATGATTCTACATAGTTGAAATTCTCGTTTGCTCAATCAAAAAGTCACAGTAAGGAAGGGTTAAAATCAAGTCTTTAAATCTGTTCCTACTATTTGCTTAGCCAGATGTGCTAGAATTTTCTAAGCCCAAGCTAACATTGAGAGAGTTAGAATTTAAACTTACAGGATCATATTATTAAGGTATATTACGTACACACTTACGTGAATTGTAATGCATTTTTATATAATTACCAATTGAGAAAGGTATTAAATGACATTTACTTAAATTACAAAGTAGGAACTTGAGAATTGAAATGTTTTTCGCTGTCAGCAAATAATGTACGGCATAAACAATTTACATCGTAATACTGTATTCCATGTACTTCCTACTTATGAGTCCATTTCAAATAGTTCTCCATTTTCACTATACTACCTCAGCGCAGTTCGTTGTAATTTTTATTATTCGTAATATAGCATCTAGGGTTAAATAAGAAGATTAGTTTACGAACTGTTGAAATATTTATTTAGTATTATTATCTTTACCGTGTCGTCATAAAGCTAGTTTTACAAAAGCCGGACTCAATACATAATGTTATTAAAACGGCGTAATAAGTTGTAATACACGTATAATTTATAAAAATACGTCCTATACATATGTATCTTTATTCACTAGTCTCAAATCTCAAACACGTCTTGTATGGTTTTCAGTAATTTTGTAAATTTCTTTCGGGATCTTTAAGCGTATAATAAAAAGAAGTAATTTTGTATTAAAAAATAACGTATAATGACTTACGCAGTTCTTTTGTACAATTCAAGTATTTAAGAACATTATTTATGTCTTCACGCAGCAACAACAACCTCAGCGACAAAACCCACAGGATCAACTGTTACAACATAACCCGGTCCCCAGTACTAACTATATCCCAACAGGTGAGATTTTTCATCTTTTATGACACACTTTATTACAATTATATCATAACTAATCGATGCCTTCGCTTCGGGAGATTTGTTCTTTACTTTTAAAATTTTATCCCATTTTTACATTTTTATTGGCGCTCCTATTGGTCGTAGTTTGTTGTTAAAAACAAAAAGATCACACGAAGATTTTTTCATTTCAAACCAGTACTGACGTTATGTTATGTTGAATTGAAATTATACAATTTATTAATGATGTCTACATCGTTCATTGAATGTTAAGTATGAAGTAATTGTATTTTGGTTGCAGGTTATTTGGCGACTTTGGGAATAGGCGCTCCCCTAACACCCACCATCTCAATGGTACACACACCCGTAAGTATCGTCACTTGTATATACATACATTAGTATAATAAATAATTCAGACCTGGACATAATAAATAGCTTCCCGTGCCTTGTTTGATGGCAATGCATCGATGGCATCACTGGTACCATTTTAATGGGTAACCGTTATCATTTGACACCACGATATCTAGAAAATTATGATACCCAACGTTACGTAAAAGTTCAATTCAGTAAATGTAGATACAAGACTGAAAAACTGTTTTACTATACAAACTTTAGCATTTGTGAATACCGACGGCAGGCGCCATCAGAGTTGGCTCTTTGCAAAATTGTGAACACTAATTGAGTTTTACAACGCTATTTTTACGTAACGTTAAAATTACGTTTAAATTTTTTAATCTCACATCATACACAGGGAAACACGGACAGGATAACGCCAGTCTTTCGCATTATGCATAACAAACGACGACGCAATCCTTGTCGTTCGTATCGCTATAGTTTGACTACCCCACAATGTGACATTATATTTGGCTCCTGGTTACAAAGTTTTAAAAGCATTATTTTATTATTATTCACGAAGACGCTGGTAGGCGGCAATCTAGTGCAGACCACCGTAGCGATGGCTGTACAGCCGCCCACGTTGACTCACTCTGGTCCGATGCAGACGGTGAGACATTATACTATGAGCCTGACTACTGCTATGGGGTGGAAACTTGATATGCGCTATTTACTAATATTTATTGTTATTGCTATGTTTTGTTGAATAACTCCGTTTTACTAACACCGGTGTGGTAAATGATAGTGAATGCTTATAAGCCGTCAGTTACTTGTAACTAATATAATATTTACTAACAAATGTAAATAGTATGCTGAGAATGCTTTATTATATGGATGCTATGTTTCAGAGACAATAATTTACAATCATAAGTAATTTGTGTAAAAGCTTGAATGAATTTACTAACACTACTTAGGTACTACTTACTATTTTTATTTATATCTTTTTATTAGTATCTCTATTTAACACAAAATTAATGCATTTTAACATTTATTGAAAATATTAATAACTCGATTCTATAATGTCTATGAGTATGCAACAAGCGTATTGTGAAAAATCTTATTTCATCTTAATATTTTTAGATGACGAGCAAATAAAAAAAGTAAATAATAAATTTCTGAAAAAAATTAACAATATTATGACTGTTTTTTTATACCACGAACATTAACAAATATCTCGGTAATGTTTAGTTGTACAAAACTGCTGAGATTTTAAGTGTGATTATACTTACCCGCAAACATAAAAAATTAAAATGGCGGAGGAACTCAAGTTCTTTCCTCATACAACATGTACGTACACAGGTGGCCGGTAGCAGCCTGAACTCTCCGCCGCTGACGATACAGACGCAGGGCACCATGGGACTGATGACGGTGCCGCAACCCAAGCCCGACGAGGAGAAACCACAGCCAGCGGTGAGTAGTCTTTCAAAGTTACAGTTGTCTTCAACGTGTTAGTGAAGCCTTTAGTGCTTTTGGATGCAAATCATAATTATTACATAAGATTTGCGTTGATTCTAAATGATAATAGACAAAGTTAAAAATAAGCGTGCGCAGTCTTAATACATAACATACGTGACATAAAATTCTTTAGCATGTCCCTGTTTCAGAGGGCATGTTAAAGTCTATCAGTCTTAATTTTTATTATTAGATACTTAATCTGTATTGAAGTCCTTCAGACGACATAAAACTTTCGAGACATGGTTTGGATACAAACCCACTTATTAGTCCGCACTGAATCACTGTGGTGGAAATTGTTAGGCGTACTTAATGAAGAGCAGAGATCCGTGGTCAGTAATGCACCATTATTGTACTGAAACCACACAAAACATAATGTTTCGTCACAATTAACGTTATCTCTAAACAGCTATAATATGTTGTTTACAGAAGATATCTTTGACCCAGCTACCATCGCTGGACATCGAACTGCTATGCGGGCTGGAGAGTCCGCCGATGCCCGCCGTCATAACCACCGCTGACGCCGCCATATCTACCACCACTAGTAGTGGTCAGTACCACAAACATGTATACACACGCTCACACTTGTGTCTCTATGATGCGAGTGACATAAGGACACACAAATTAGACATTACAGATACTTGACGCAAGTACATACTTGGCTGGTAATCAATTTCGGCCCGTTGCGTTTTTGACTATTATAATACTTACCGAATAGCAAAGTCAATGAAATGAAATAAAACATGTGAAAAACCAAACGAACGTGTGTGTACAATGTACATCCTGCGTTGAGAAAGTTATAATAAGCGCGTTCAAGACCGCCAACAACACTTTGTCCAAGCTATCTTCTATATATGTACATACATTCAATATTAACTTACATCTTTAATTATAATACACATACACGACGATTTTATAAAAATGCTATAACGAGTGGCATTACGCCAGCGGGTTCACCGACCCCAGCGGAGCCGCCGAAGTCGAGTCCGTCGAAGAGCGAGGCGACGGACACGACGCTCACGGTGGTGCCGGCCGCGAGCCCGCCGCCCCCGCCCCCGCCGCCCTCGCCGCCCTCCACTAGCGCGTCGCTCACCTCGCCGCCCGCCTCGCAGGTAACAACAACAACAACAACAACAACTCTTGATTTAGGTTTTTTTGTGAATGGGTACAGTGTCACAAACTTATCTGACCCGGTAACGGAAGCGCTTCTGTCTTTGTCTTTGTCTGACGACAGTTTACTGTATAACATTTGGATCAGTTCCAATTTTGGCCACCGGAACAGATAAGTTTGTACTCGATTACGCGTGATTTAGGTTTTTTTTCGGAGATGGGTAGGGTTACGCGTGAATGTGAATGTGTTACAGCGGCGTGTGTTGGTTAGTGAGTAGGGGATAATATATACTCGTAGAGGTGTTATAGGCCACTTGAAATTTATTTGTATATGGAAATTATAGAAATATAAAGGGTTGATATTCAAATTTTAAATACTGTTAACTATGTGAAACAGAACTTTTGGCATATATTCCGAACAAGGTACCGCGAATTAAAATGTGACGCGTTAATGATAATAATTGTGAAGCGTGGTTTTAATTGCCTATTGCTATCATAATAAGAATTAAGTAACTATACCCCGTTTGAGTTGGTAAGTGGTGAAAATTATACTAGTTAGATCAGTAAGTGCGCGTGATGGTATCTTAAGGGCTAATCTGAGCGCATAAACTGACCAGACCTACCTTTTTTAGTTCTCATTGTTGATTTTGCGTCCCAAATATTATATAAACTTAGTATATAATGTTGATACATTTGAACGTATCGTATCATCTGTTAAGCTTGTGCTATTTAATGTAATATTAAAATCATAATAAATACATACATTATTTGAGATGATTCTTACTAGTATAACTATGTAGCCGTGGGAAATTACGTAAATCATAGTATAATCGGTTTAGATTATAAGCATCAACAAAAATTGACGAATAGGCATATAAAAATAATTGGCTT
>DWJQ01000550.1:0-13794 GCA_018248915.1 Hesperia meskei straton | reverse complement strand
TTAAATAACATTTCCTACATAGTTGTCAAAATGACAATAACAACACGAGCGTTACTATAGTTACTGTTGTCTGTGCTATTGCCATAAAAAAGAAAATTATAGCGCCCTCATGACAGGTTTTCTATTTTTCTGGTCAAGCATTATATAGGTTAACTTTGAATGTATAAAAACTAGTTCGCCGCCAGGAAGTAAATTATGTATTTTGACACTTTATTTATGAAAGGCATAATCAGAACATCCAATGAAAAAGTATTGAGAGACTTAGAAACACAGTATATTTAGAAAACCAGTTTGTAAAAGAATTAAAATATATTGCAAGGGGTTTATTTAATGAACAACTAGCGCATTTTGTCTTTAAATGTATAAAGTACTAATCCATAGACAATATTCAAAACTTGGTCATCACATACATTCATACTCTTAAACATAATTTTGGCACAAGTTTGACATAATATTCTTAAACATATTTAAGAGCGAGGAGACGCTCCATTCACTACATTCACTACTACTTCGAGAAACTACAAACCAAGAATATAATGGTTTTTGCAGAGATTGGACATGCATAAGAAAATAGTGATGTAGTATTAACAATGCTAATAAACTGATTAATTGACTCCAAAAACAGGGAGAGGGATTTTTTTTATAATCATACTTTCAGTAAAAAATAGTAAAATTTGAAAGGAGCCTAGTATCCCGTTTGTTATAAAATCCTGAACTAAATGCGTTTTGTGCAATTTATTGGGGTTGATTCCGACACTCATGACCTCCATCTATTCAGTGGCTGGTTCAAGTATGGAAATTATTAACATAGTGGCATTTTGAACGGCACTAGTCAGTTTGAGCGGCTCTTTGGTGAGAAGGCCTAATTGTTACTACGAAGATACCTATGCCTTTTAAATGAGTGTGTTCGTTCGTTCGTCGTCAATAAAATTTTTTGAGTTAAAAACAAGGAATTCCAAATTAATTCATGTAGCTTTAATTCTAATGAATTACTTACCGTAATTAGAAGATATTATAATCATTTTAAAGGGGCTAATGAAAATGTTCTGAAATTTTGCATCACAAGTATTTATGTATGGAAAAAGGAATTAAAATGAAGGAAACAGATTTTTTTTGCTTTTAAATAACTTATAAATACCTACATTATTCTTTTATTTCAAACTTGTCTCATCATGGTGCTAGTAATTATCCACACGACCTTCATTAGATATGCTTACCATTGATTAAGTAAAATAACGCATTTAATTATTTAAATGCTTTCACGGTTCCAAAAAAATCTAATACTTGATAACAAAATAATTAAACTATTCATTACCTGGTTTATCGTTCTAAGATAATTTAAAAATTTAGGTGAATCTTAAACAATATGAAACATTACCATAAACAATGTGATTTCTCGTGTATTTTGTGTTATAAAATAAAAAAAAATACGGCTAATGAGTTATCTTAAATGTATGTTTATAATATTTCTCATTATTCATAATATATTGATTGCTTTACATTTGACTAAGTTTCTTGTAGATTTTCGGATTTCTATGATAGCTGTTAATTGTTTATTGCTTTCTTTCTTTTATTATCTGACATAAAACATATATAATACATCTTACCTATAATATACCTTAATATTATTTATTCTAAATAATAATATGACATAGTCTGAAATTATTGCTTGAATATACTTATGCAAGCGGGAGTTATCATATAAATAAAAATATTTTTAAAGCTAAAACATTTTAACAGGTGTCATGGTGATCACTTAAGTTAGCTGTTAATCATCTTGTGGCTAATAAATATTGGTTAACAGTGTTTCCAGTTTTGTTATGTAGTTTATAGTCGAGCAATATTTTTGTTACTATTATCGATAAGGATAAAACATGTAAGAGTATTAAATCTAGAAATAAATAGCAATTTAATTGAAGCAAACTGTTTTTTTTGTGATGGGGTCATTTACTGCAGTACAAGCCACAAGTATCCCATAAATACACAGGGCAATCAGGTAAACATTGATGTTTTTTATAATCTCATATTTATATTAATCATATAAATAGTGTCATTGGAATATTGTTTATATATTTTCCTTTTATTCCCAAAAAACCTCTCAATGTTAAGAATTAATTACTTTAGATGTGTTATTTCAGCTTGTTCTTTATAATAACATCATATGCATTTATCCAGAAGACCATGTTATGCAAGTTGATACACATTTAACTGCTAAAATATTAATGATGAGACCCAGAACACTTTCAAAATTAATACTCATCTATTCAGCTCTTTCAAATAATTTACCGAGTTTATGAATATTGTTTCATGAAATGTAAAAAATCTTACCTACATACCACTTTTTCATTTTCATAACCGACAATGTATATGTGCACTCAAATAGTATTACAATGTGGTCGGTAATCCTCCATTATGTTGATTGTACGTCAAGAGAGTAGACTTTGCTCATACGTTTTACTAAGGAGCTCTCAAACATCCTTCCTCTTCCACCCGCTTTGTAGTTAAATAATTTTTCAGTATTTCCCAATTTACCAAATTTACAATTTTATTTACCAATTTACGAAAACTTTTACTTTTTATAGACCTCTTAAATCCGCCCTCTCTATCTCTAAGCCTTCAACATCCAAAGGAGAGCGTTATCGCCCACTTCGAGAAAAACTAGTTTAACTGTTGTCTTTGGTTTCAGCGCCCAAAGAGAACGCGCCTAGTCAAGAAGTCCCCGTGACGCGTCCACCGGAGCCAGTCAGGCCTCCGCCCCCCGCGCGGCCGCCCGTTGCGCCGCAGTACCACACGCCGATGCCCAACGCCCCACCTGTCTCCGGAGGCCTATTCTCCTCCATCAAGGATGGTGCTGGCAGTTTCCTCAAAAACTTGAAGGATACCTCCTCAAAAGTTATGCAGACAGTTCAACAGTGAGTATATCAACGTTATTTTATTTATATTAAAAGGACGCAACATGTGTCACAAATTTTAAACATAACGTTAAAATAGTGTAATGGTCATATAAATAACGTGGTGTCATTTAAAATTTCAGATCTATCGCTCGAGCTGATTTGGACATAAGCTACATAACGAGCCGGGTCATAGTGATGTCTTACCCATCGGATTTATTAGAAAGTGCTTACAAAACAAACCACATTGATGACGTGCGGGTAAGTGCTTGTTTACATAGAATACGCGGGAGCGGTGGCGGGCGCGGGCGCGGTAGACATGGCGAGCTCGTGTTCACATTGACCGCCAGGCGTTTGCGCGAGAGTTCAAGAAGCATTCTACGAAAAACGAACGTTGACATATGTTACGTCGACGTTTGTACTTTGAATTGTGTACCACAATATTGATATAAATGAAATATAAACGAGATAGAATTTAATTTAAGAGAGCGTCTGTTAATTACGTTAGAAATTTAGGGGGCTGGGTTTAGACTTAGACGAATATCACACTATCTGTACATTAAAGGGGTGAAGGGAGAAGGGTCTTAGCAAATATCAAGTAATTTATTTCGGCAACAAATTGCCAGGAAACTGGTTTAAATAAAATGCAATGCAATCTAAACAACGCGAAGTAAAGTATTTATATTAATAAAAACACAACAGATATGCAGAACGACGAGGATCATATGCCAAAGTTCAAAACGCAAAACGTGAGACAAGTACAACGTCAGATACGCACAAAGTCTAGCACGCATAATGAAACCGACATCTCAACAAGGTTGTACCTTAAAACGCCAAATTCACTTCACGTAAATAAACCCTCTAATATGCAATCGTAAATTAATGTATTCGAATTTCCAACACTAATGACTTCAATATGATGACGTCACAGTTGCAATTTCCAATACACTAACGACGTCACATTTACAATATCCAATACTCACTAATGACGTCATTATGCCAGATGTATCTCGAGAGCCACCACCCGGGGGGCAAGTACTGCGTGTACACGGTGCAAGACGCGCGCGCTCGCTTCCCGCGCCGTCAACTCGTGACAGACGTCAGCGTGTGGCCGAGCGACGACCACCGCGCGCCGCTGCTCGCGCCCTACTACGCGCTGCTGCAGCACATGTACCAGTACCTCGGGAGGGACGAGCGGAGCACGCTGGTCATCGCCTGTCAGGTAACTATGCTTGACTACCTCGGGAAGGACGACCGGAGCACGCATGTTATCGCTTGTCAGTGTAACTAGTCGCCGAGCAATAGCCAGGCTAAAACCAAACTTATTACCGGTGCTCAAAGTTCAATTTAGCATGTAAGCAAAATTGCTCGCGCCCTACAACTCGCTGCTACAGCATATAATGTACTAGTACCTCGGAAGGCATGAGTGGAGCACGCTAGTTATCGCCTGTCAGGTAACTTGAGTCGGCATAATGGAAACGTCGCTAAAACCGGTAAACCTTATTACCGGTTCTAACAGTTCAATTTAGCTTATAGCTAAATTTACTAAGGGCAATTTTCGATCACTCCGTCAAACTTAAATGTATCTTTTTCGCATAGAAGTAAAGCTGACATTTGTTTATCATGCAATTACATCGAATTACAGAATTAAAAAATTGCCCTGAATCGAATTTAGGATGTTTGGCACAGACTTGATCACAGAAAACTTGTTGATAAATTCCGATTTTAGAAAAAAGCTTTTTAATCGTTATTTTTTTTCTTCGTACCAGGATGGAAAATCAAGATCATGCATGCTTCTTTGCGGACTTCTATTGTACGCAAAGCTGGTGACAGTTCCAGAGGATGCATTACAAATCTTTGCCGTAAAGCGGACACCCATCAACATACCGCCAAGTCAGCTCCGCTATTTATATTACCTTAGCAATATTGTCAGGTAAACACTTTGAAATGCACAATATGTATCTCTTATTTTCTTTTTATGTATAATATATTATTATAATTTATGTGGTATTCGCAGGCCAGAACCTTTGCTGCCCCACTTCAGGCCCGTGTCCTTAGTCTCGATGACAATCCAGCCCGTACCTCTATTCACTAAAGCCAGGTATGTCAGGTATAATAAAATGCAATAAGTTAGTTGTAATTCCCGATATGTCTCCGCTCGTCTTTTTTTGATGACGGGATGAAAATGCATTTAAGCGACAAGGCGGTAGTTCTATATTAATTGTACTTACTCTGTGTGCTTTTAAATGGTACATGTTTCTTTTGAAAATTAATTATGTGGTTTACATATTTTAAAAATATAATTTAATCAGTTTGTATTAGTATGGTCTGATTTTGGCGTGGAAAATATAAACGATGTTTGTATTTATTGGGTACAAATTGAATGTATATAATATCACTATAATATTCAGTTTATGCATATCGTCGTTGAAGTGACAATACCTCCTAACTAACATTTTTTAAGAAATCGACTTTTTTAATGCAATACACTTAAAATTTAATTTCGCATGGACTAGTTTTTTTCTATCTGGTATTTCGTTTTTAAATAGCAATTAAAACTCTGTGGAAATAGCTCTTATATGCGCAAGTAAATTTTTACGTATTTTTTTTTGGCAATATCTCCTATCTACTGGTTCAACCGACTATACCCCGCCGTGTTCGTCAATCCACTGGCCGGTGGTCGGCGGCGGCAGCGGTTTCGCGGAACAACAGTGAGAGAGATGCTTGCAGCAAGTTTGAACATGTTTTTATGGCACGGCATTTTAGTAGTGCTCTGACGCTTCGCGAGATAATACACTCAAGTTATTGATGTGGTGATTTCTTCATTAAAAGTGTTTTTAAAGTGCAATTGGAATATTTAAAGGAATTGTTGAGCAATAGGTAAGTTGTTCAAGTATTTAAATACTGTTTGGCTTGGTTTTAATTTAGAAAAAATGTCGTTCATTTTTAAGAATTGCAGATAGAAGGTATTTCTTTACGATGTTTCGTTAATCGAGTTAATAATCTTATTTAGGATATTATGTTATCGTACTAGTATAGTACTGTATTTAATTAAACAAATCTTTTACAGGTGTGTACACCAACTTACATTATGAAAAGGTATCAAGGGCATAGGGCTAGAAAGATGATTGGTCTCTTAAAAGTAAATCCTGTAATTCGTCATGACCAAGAAAACTTGCTAACAGGTAAGTCATTATGGCAAAACTTCTTTTGGTTTTCTGCTTTCGAAAATAAAAAAAATAGTCAAAATTGTGGCAGTGCTTTTTAAGAGTTTGTTTGTTTGTTTGAACACGTTAATCTTAGGAACTACTGGTCCGATTTGAAAAATTCAGTGTTAGAAAGTACCTTTAAAAATATAGTTCTATTCATAATTGTTAAAATTGATTAATTGTTAATTGTTTTTAGTGCCTGATTCTACTATCAAGAGGACTACACAGAATGAAAACATTAGAGAATTTATAGTGGCTGACTCTTCTGGCCTAACACCTAGTAAACAGTCTTCAGAGTTTACATCTTTTATTGACTATCCTAAATTATTTATTCCGAAATCACTTTCTGTCTCAGATCTCACAAGTGATGCAATGATAATGAAGCAAAAACGGGCTTGCTCTGTACCCCCATCAATCAATTTTAATGTCACATCTTCAAAAAACTCACAAGTTGATATGGATAGTCAAAATAGATCCTCATCACATCCTCATCACACTATATCAGATGCAAGAATACAGTCAAAAAGCCCATCTTTACTAATGAATTTACATTCAGTCACTCATTTTGATCCTCCAGTAACAGCCAATTTTTTAAATGAGAGTGATACTGATGTTCTACAGAGTTCTACCTGCTCATACGCACCTTCGTCGTCATCAAGTGACGAGGAGTCTCACAACCAAACAGCTGCAACATCAAGCGCTTCTCAAAATGTTTTCTACGGTGATGTAAATGAAGGCAGACAACGTCGTAAAATTAGAAATATGAATGAATGGAAAAAAAATAAGAATAAAAGACTCAGAATGGAAGGCAAGGAATATTTAGGATTCACTAAAGCAAGGGGAAAGAAAATGGAGCACAATAAAACCCGGCCATGTAAACAAATAGGAGAAAGATGCAATTCTAAATTCTGCGAAAAAAGCCAAAACAGACTATGCAATAAAATTACGAATGAGTGTAGACAGAAAATATTCAGTAACTTCTGGAATAACCTGAATTGGGATCAGAGAAAGATATACATTACAGGATTAGTCAACCGCACGAACGTGTCTCGAAGAACTTCTGATGTTACTTCAAGGCGCAAAGGTACTTTACATTATTTTCTTCCGCTGGACGCAGATTCCAATAATAAAGTACAAGTGTGTAGAAATATGTTTTTGAAAACTTTTTGCTTGGGGTCTTTCACCGTTCAATCGTGGGTAAGGAAATCAGAATTTGGAATGCTACCATGTCAAGACATTCAAAATAGATTAACCTTTCGAACTGCTAGGCGAGGAGCGGAAGAGAAAATGTCATGTCTTAATTATTTCCTCGATAGCATCCCTAAGTTGCCGTCGCATTATAGAAGAAAAGAGACAACAAAACTTTATTTGGAACCTACTTACAGGTCTATCTCTGATTTATATAATCAATACAAAAAGTTCTGTACAGAGACTGCAGTTACCGCTGTTTCTAGATTCACGTTTGAAAAGTCCTTTAATGACAAGAACCTTTCCTTATATGTCTTGAAAAAAGATATGTGCGACATTTGCTGCAGCCATGCAGTAGGAAACATTGACACAACAGAATATACCGCACATATTGATAGAAAAAACCGAGCAAGGCGTGAAAAGAACGAGGACAAAGCAAAAGCAGCCAGAGGGGAAATTATTCTGCTAACAATGGATCTTGAAGCTGTTAAAGTGTGTCCTTATTTGACAGCTAGCGCGTTGTATTTTAAAACCAAATTAACGTGCCATAACTTTACCGTTTACAATTTAACTACCCACCACACAGTTTGTTACTGGTTTGTTGAAACGGCGGCTGATTTGACAGCGAGTACTTTTACCACTTTTATTATCGACTATTTAGAAAGGTTTTGTATTACTAGTGCTCTGCCGATTATAATTTTTTCTGATGGATGCACGTACCAGAACAGGAATAATATTTTAAGTAATGCATTACTTAATTTGAGCATTAAGCATGGTGTCAGCATTCAACAAAAATTTTTAGAGCCTGGTCACACTCAAATGGAGTGTGACTCTGTCCATAGTGCCATTGAAAGGAAATTAAAAAACAGAGAGATCCATTTACCTAGTGACTACATTAAAGTCACTAGAGAAGCCCGCACTCGTCCCTTTCCTTACGAAACAATGGACGTCGATCATAGCTTTGTTAAAAATTATGCAGACTCCTCAACCTTACGATACTCATCTATTCGGCCAGGACGCAAAGTCGGCGATCCCACAATAACTAATATTCGTGCGATCAAGTACTCTGCAGACGGAATAATCACAGTTAAATTAAATTTTGACGACGATTGGGTAAATTTGCCAGTAAGGCCAAAAAATAAAGACATTGTCACCTACTGCCAATTAAATACACAACCACTTCCTATTTCGATTACGAAATATAACCATTTGCAAAGTTTAAAGTCTGTATTACCAGCGGATTGTCACAATTTTTACGATACATTGCCTAAGATTTAAATTAGATTCATTTTCAATGTTAAAATTCGTTATATAACTATCTAATTTAATTGATTGTGATCCTGATTAATTATTTGTATTCTTAAATTTATAATTTAAAAAGTGCCTGTAGCATTTAAAATTGATCTCCCTATTGCATGTCATGTCTTGTCATGACATCATGTTGTCATAATTTACCATTGCCAAGTCTTAGAAATATTTTATTTTTGTTATTAAAATTTTATTTTAACATAGTTTTGTTTAGTGATTTTTTTCTTAAATTAAGTAAGATAAAAATTTAAATTGTTAAAAAGTTGATAAGAATTGTTTTTTTCTTAAATTAAAATTAAAGTTTGGATTTTTACAATACATTTTATTTCTAGCAATAAATCCTAACTTGTTATTCCGTAATGATTTTTCCCTATAATAAGATCAATATCTCCTAACTGACGGTTTTACAAGAATACATAGTTTTATTTAAATCGCTGGTTATCAAAATAAAAAGTAATCCTGTAAACATTACATTAAAAGTTATATGGAAATCCTGTAATCAAAACCTAAAAAGTAAATCGTTTTTTCCTTCTCCTGTAAAGTAAGCGTACCTACAGTTAGGAGGTATTGTCACTTCAACGACGATATAGGTATATATTCGATATTTCGTAATGGGTGAATAAACCGTGGAGTAGTAGAGTTGATGATATAGTGCGAAAATGCGAAATTCTAGGGAGTGTTAATGTGTCACTTTAGTACAGAGACTATCATTAGTTTTGTCTTAGCCTAATTCTTGGGTTAGCAAAATATTTGACCAAAAGTGTAGTTTCATTTGAATCTACCAATCTCGCGGGCTAATTCATTTTCCCCTGAACACCATATTGACAGGGCTGAATATTAATAAAGCGCTAATACTATCGATAAAAATAGTATCTCACCTGAGTTTTCCTGCATATTCCAATTCTATAGCGCACCGTTCCTTCACGAAGTTTCCATATTTGTCTAAGAACTCGATTCCTTTGTGTGTGTGGGCGGCTAAGTTTTCATATTGATCCTGGGGACAAAGAGAACCATTGTTAATATGTGATTACTGGTCACCGTGAACGGGAGGAAGCGGCCAGCGCGGCGATACGAGGCCATCGGCGGGAAACCGTACGACGATGCCGATAACTCACTATATTTTATGTTTAAGTGATGCGACATATTTGTTCTGGTTTGTAATAAAAAAATTGACTCATGACTAAAGTAAAAAAGAAAATTTTGAGAAAATTTACGGTAAAAAGCGAGCAGTGAGTTGTTTGTAACTTCCTGTATACTTAAGGTGAGCCTCATATTCGTAATACATATAATAAAATCAATATAAATTTTAAAGCAGGTTAATTAGTGTTAGGGTCGATTCAGACATATCAGTGAAGTCTCAGTTCCGACACAATACAGGCAAATTTTTCATACATTCTTGGCATTGTCAGCACTGACACTGAGAAGTGTCAGTGCTATTAGTATGAAAGATTTGCCGGAACTGTGACGGAACGGTGACTTCACTGATATGTCTGAATCGACCCTTATACCTAATTTAATAGAAATATAAATACGGTAAAAATGTAAACAGTTCAAAATTATGATTGGCATTATTAACCTTTTTGTACATAGATAGTCACTAAACGCTCTTGTGGCAAACTAAAAAATCTTCCCCGCACCTGTCATGGTAATTTTAGAAGAAAAATTAAAATTGCCAAGTGGAGAAAACTAATCTTAACCAGTCTGTTCAACTCTCAGTTCCCACAAGTCGATCTGATCTAACTAATGCTTGCGTGCACGCACAGCGTGCTTTGGCGATTTGATATAAATTTTTATAACAAACTGAAATAGCTGTTAATTAATTTTAAATTGATTATTAATGTTATTTTACACTTAGTTATTATGTTATTTACCAATGTGAGATTTTAAAGTTAACTATCAACTTAGACCGCATAACTTAATTGTCCTATTATTACCATATATGTGACAGTTTGTAAATACACTTATCATTATTACAATTAATAGTATCCTTGTATGTGTAGTGTATATTTCTGTTATTAAATTAATTATCAACACTTTTAAGCGAACAACAATTAAACTTTAATGCATTGATTACGATATCAGACACAACAATCAACAAGACTAAAACTATTTCAAACAAATAAAACTGTGTTCCATATACATAATATAGATCGTACATTACTTAGATTATACTTTTTCTAATAATGAACTAAAGTGAAAATTTATAAAAATTAATTGCCTAGACTAATGTAACCTTAAACGCAAATTGATTATATACGATTAAAATGTTTCGGTTTTCGGTCGGTAAATCGTGGTTAAAACAGCCCAGTGTGCGTCGCGGGAACAGATTGCGTGCTAAGATGCGCGTGCGACCCGACGCGATGCCCCATCAACGAACTCGCCCTTGACTGCTCGTCGAGGTGCGCAGTGCAACGACACATATTAACCTCCGCACTCCCTAGTAATGCCCTAGGCCTCCATAGAAATTATTTATTCATGTCCAATTGTCCACTCACAACGCTCTCAAACAAACGCAAAATCATTTCGTAAAGATTATAACGCAAAATGCAAAAAAGGGCATAGTTACATCATTCTTAAGTATTTACCGGATAACATTTTTAATAATCTACTAAGCATGTTATATTTTTAATAGTTTACTACCTGTTAGACAACTTCTACGAAGACGTCTAAACCACCTTGATAAGACGCTTAATCCTATTTGAAGTAAGTCTAAAAGACGTAATTGCTTGTGACATTTTCCTGGTAAATCTGTTTCAATATCTGATCTGAATTATATAATAAGCCGTATGATGTAATGAGCTTATTATTGACAAACTCACTGTATTGAAAGAATCTGTTTAGCATGAGGCCTCGAATTTGATTCTGATTTAAGAAGAGTAACTTCCTGTATGTAAAAGATCAACAAATCTGTATTTCTTCTATTGTGGGTGTTTGTGATATTTATCCTTGTGTATAGAAGGTCATTGCTTGTAGTGGAAATTTCTATAAGGCTTTACCTACTCGTATTAGTTAATGCACTGTAGAAGAACAAACTGTACAATATTGGATTTCGTCGCTACCTGTACACGTACATAATACGAAGGACGTCACCAACACGTCGCCGAACCATTGAGCTTGGATTCCGTTTAAATTCGAGTCTATCCCGCATTATCGTAATTCGTAACGCAATCACTAGTTATTTGTTTTCAATATGACTCAGAACGATGCGATTATCATACCAAACAAAACATGGCCGAACCAGCTAGGATAGCTCGTAGCTATGTTGAAACTAATAAAGTTAATTGAACGTATGTCCACATCAACGCAGCACCAGCCTATATAGTAACGAGATGAAATTAAATGTGAATGGAATATTTGGAACGCCTTTAAACTTATGTAATTACACACAATGACGCGCAAATAATAACACTTGTGTATACAATTTGTGTGTTTTTCTTATAACATGACTAATTAATGTTTATTAACTATTAATATTACTCATTACCCATTAATTGTTCAACAGATTTAAGCCGCAAGAGCAAGCAATGTTTTGGATACAACGATTTTAAGATAATTGCAATAATATAATATGTAACTGCAAAAAATTACATAATGAAATTGTTACACCAAAACAAATATTTAATAAATTGTACTGAAAAATTATCCCTATTATTTGCTGACGTAGCTAGTATATCATCATACGTGGAATTTAGCATCATTTGAAATAATAGACGCGTTAAAATTTAAATATAAATAGAATAATCCAACCTGACCATACGTAATATTATACATATATATAACAATATAGTTATACGCCTCAACATATGTAGTGTGCGTTGCATACCAATGGGCCGGTAGTAAAATATGATTGATTGGAAAACAATACTGGACATTGCATTGTTAAGTGATTAAGACGTCTACGGTCCTACGCATATTGTGTGCAGCATAGACTTGAAATCAAAGTACGAACTTATAATTTAGACTTATATTGACATATGCTATTTTAAGATAAGTCTTCTTAATAATAAATTATGCATGAGTGTGAATGAAGTGATATGAAACCACACACAGGTTTCTTTCCAAGGACAAAGAGCTGTAATAATAGCATATTTACAATTAAATCTATTGGAAATGAATAATGTTACACAGCACTTCTTCAGGATAAATGCATATTTGTAAATGTAATTGAACACTTCCTTGTTACAAATATTGTCAAATAGAATGAGCAATAACAGGAAGGATCAGAAAGCCGCCTTTCAAGAAAACGTGGGCTTTACGAGTTAGAATTACACTTTACAAATATGTAGGTCGGTACTAAACATAATACATACCGTCGCCGTATGACCAACCAAACGGGTTCTTATTCAACAATGATTGTGTGTCAACCGTGTATCAAATTAATGGAGAAGACGTCTTATGATTTAGCTTTTTACTTCATCCGATCGATGGTTAACGGCTAACTGTCGGTTAGCGTTCGCCCGTTACGAATGTTACAATAAAGTTTCTCCCGGAGATATTTAATTTTGCTGCAAATTATTAGTAAACACACATTTAACCATTAGACAACCCGAATGGGCGCAATGGTTACCATCGCGCCAGATCGCTGTTCCAACTTTCCAAATGTCCTGGATTTGATTCCCAGCGAGGCGGAAATTTCAATGATGAGTTTTAAAATACCGTTCTTGGTCTGGGTGTAGGTCCTTGTATAGTGTTTAGACTGTGTTGTCCATGGCAGTCACGACCTCACGACACAGGTAATCCATAAAAATGTATAGCCTTATTCATTTATTTGTACGTGAAGAAAGTATGAAAAAATATGTTATGATGATACGGCATGTGGATTATTGCGGTGGCACGGTTCGTTAACCCGCCTGGTGCGGGCCGCCAGTCCTCCACTGGACGTGGGAGAACTGGAATGGTGACAACTCCGCTCATTTTCCACAACGATAAAAGATTACGGACCGCCTCGTTGAAATGCAACATGGTGGAATATTAATGTGTGTTAATACGAGTGTGCGATATATTAAAGCTATGAACTCCTAGAGCTATAAACTGGTGTGCGTTTTTAAATGCAATGGAGTTCTTTTTCATAATCCGAGGTCAGTTTTTGCATTTCATCCACGTTTTTATTAGCTACTAGCTGTGCCCGCGGCTCCGCCCGCGTGGAATTCTGTGTGTTACAAAGTTTTTCCTGAGTGAATCCCGACCCCGCGATAATT
>DWJQ01000549.1:0-13796 GCA_018248915.1 Hesperia meskei straton | reverse complement strand
GATGCGTCTCGCGGCGACGCGCGGCGCAGCTCGAAATCACTGGCCTCTTCCAGTATCGTTGCGTCGCGTCGCGTCTCAGTGTGAGCTGACCCTTAGTCGGCGGCGAACAGTTTGCCTACTGTGGACGCAGCCTTAATCTGCCGGTCACGAACAAGGCCGCGCCGCTCGCCCCTCGCCCCCTCTCCTCTCCTCGCGTCAACTCATCCTTTATCTCACACTCGCACTAATACTGCACCCAGATATAAACACGTCAACTACAGCCAGGGTTGCCACATAAATGTTTATAATTTCCGGGACAGTTCTCCTAGGGTAAGGGGCCGCAGTGATAAATATGAAAATATAAGATCTTCATCTTAATTTTACATTTAGCACTCATTCATTCATTCACTTAGTGAAATCAACACGCGTTCGTGTTTAAATACAAATAACTAAAAACAAGTGTACTTTCGGAATCCGGGATATAGAAGTGGATAACAGTACCCTGAGCGAGTTTCAAAATTCCGGAACAATCCCAGATTTCGCGGCCCTCTGGCAACCCTGCCTACCGCTTTCAGGTCGCACCTATTCTAGCCCTCACTAAAGTCGTGGGGCTGACACTTTTCAGGCTAGAAAATACACGTGCCACCGAGTCTTAACGTTTGTGCTGGAAATAAAAATGTGTTTCTCGAAATGAACTGAACTCAGGTCATTGGGGCAAAGAAACACGCCACACTTAATTAGAAATTTAATATTCTCTATGAGAATGAAATTATACCTCAATGTCAAAATATCATTGATTTATATCATTTATTTTTATCAACCCCACTCAGAGTCAATCAGTAAACAGTGACTTTAAGTTGAACACATACATGTTATATTATTATACTAATATAAGACATAAAGGATCAAAATGACTGGATTGTATTTACATTTTCCACTAGCTAAAGCTTGCCAAAGACACTTGCTTCTCACTGTACCGTTCGTAAATGTTCGGAGTAGTTTGAGAATGGATGTATGGGTTATTTATTTTTCACAAATTAAGGGACGGAGTATTTTGAGAATGAATTTGAATTGCCTCGGAGTCAAGTGCGAGTCGATTTTTAAATAATTTTTTTTCGCGGAGGAAACTGAGAACTATTTTCGGAGTAATTTGAGAATAAGACCTAACTCTACCACTGAACTATAAGCTCTAACACCTATTAACTCAACAATTAAGTACCTATTAATATTCTAAAACCGTTCATAAATGACTAACCATTCTAGACTCGATTTCAGTCTTACTCTGAATTAATGGGCAGCAACGGAATAGCGAAGCAATGCTCATTAGCAATCTTAAGTTCATAAAACAGAAAACAAGGAATGTTCTGTATTTGAAAATATGAATAAATTGGCAGACGCAAGCAAGACGAAGTCGCGGTGCTGGAGCAGACGATCCGCACGAGGAACGAGATGCAGCGCGCGGCTGGCGTGGAGCTGGCCGCCACCTGCCACATCTGCCTCAAGACCAAGTTCGCGGACGGCGTCGGCCACTCCTGCCACTACTGCAGGGTCCGCTGCTGCGCGCGGTGCGGCGGTAAAGTCAGCTTACGTTCTAATAAGGTATGTATAACCATGTTCGCGTTCTTTTGCTGATACTACTCGTCTTTAGCTATTTGAAGAAAATATTGCTTTAGCTACATGGGCAGCGGTCACAGTCAAAGAAGAGTTTTGTTATTAACTAATGCGATATTCCCAAAAAATCGATGTGCTAGATAAAAAGTAACCAATTTGTTTTTAGTGTATGAGCTAAACTGCTTCAAATTTTTATCATATTCCGTTCTACTGAACATTGTTTTGTGTTAACAAATAACAAAAAAGACATCCATACATCCTATCAAACTATTTTATCCCAATAGGCCAGATTTTAGCCATCTTGTCTGATGATTCCTGTCATTCAAGTACGTGATTCGTCTGGGTCCAATACTTGGTACTTATTTCCGAGGGAAAAAATTTTCATACTACTTCTGTGGCCACAAAATTCCAGTGGACACAGATATACTCACCTATGAAGAGGTCCATCACAAAACTTTGATCTGTGTGACCAGATTAGCATCTCTTTGTGCCTGATCCTTAATGACTATACATTTTTTTTTCAAATAATCTTTATTGTGGAAACGGGTGATAAGATGTTACAAATGTTTGAGTATAAGTCCGTATACATATAGGTAAATAATGCTATTTGAGTGCGGTTATAGCCTACCGGTTGCAACTTATCACTTGGGACCGGCTGCCCGTTTACTACCTTTTTAAAAATATAGAGACTTTCACATTTCTCTAAAAAAATACCCGAGTAGTATAGACAAGAGGAATTACCAAACAAGTCGACCCATATCTGGTGTTACTAGTAATCCCGCGTATGCATTTGCCTAATTATGCATGCGATTGTCCTGGCAATATCAGAATACACTAGAGAACCGCCCGCGCTTCGCTTCGGGACCCGTAGGTGACAAACGCGTAGGTCCCGTTCCCGTAGGAATCTCGGCTAAAAAGTAGCCTATAATTATGATCTGGAACATCAAATACAACGCTTGCCTATGGCTTAAGTAAATTATATGTAGTATTTGATCGCGTGATTAAATCTTGCAAATTGAACTAACGCCATCTATTAACAACATTCGGAACTAAGTATCTAGCGACTAGGTAACAAAATATCGGTCTTCCTATGGAATTAAGAAGTTTTTCCGCAGTAAAAAGTAGCCTACGTCGCTCTTCTTCTATTCACACCCCTAATTATCCCCACGTACATAAACCATACCATATAACAGCCATGTGCGACGTGAAAGCGTCTCAAACAAACAAACAAACAAACTTTCACATTTATAATACGGATTGTAGTTGAATTCAGCACATAAGTATGTCCATAAACTTAAAGTAGGCTGTTTGGCCACTTGCCAGCAATGTATAATAATAGTGACAAAGTATACATTGCAGCTCATGAACAATGTATTTAAATCTTGAGCTGGAAGTATACGTCGCATATTTTTAAGTTTACTTCCAAAGTAATCTCTGCAAAATACTAGATTTATATTAGGCAAACCACTACATTTAAAAAAAATGTAGAACAAAGATAGAAAACCTATAACGTAGTGTATTTTAAAACTTTTCACACCTATTAATATTACAATATTTTACAGGTGATATGGGTTTGCATACTGTGTCGTAAGAAACAAGAACTTTTGTCTAAAACTGGACAGTGGATTCACAAAAGTGCAGGTCACGATTCAATGTTATGGCGAATGGAATCTGACTTACGAGATTTACCGCCACAAGTAGAGTCTTCCCACGATAAGAGACCAAAACTCGAAAGAGCACATAGCGCAGCCGAGAAGGAGAATCATCCCCTGCAACGATCAGGTAGTGCCTTGCGTCGACAGTACAGTCAGCAGGAAACGCACTGTTACGAGTTAGAAGGCCTGGCCCGGACGCATCCGAACCTGATACATCCCAGACAAAAAAACTTGTACGACGACGCGGGGCTGACGACGACGGGAGCGACGCACCTGATGCCACACATGCCGCACCCGCCGCTGCCGCCGCGCTCGTCGTCGTCGGATGACGAGGTCCCCGAGTGCGTCTCCGACGAGAACGACGAGTATCGAGATCGCGGTGAGTACGCAAGCCGCACGCCCTCCCGTCACATGCCATACCGATTCCTTTTCGTCGCAATCCTTTCCATCCGAGCTAGTTTTATTTGTACCACCTTCACAAACAGCACACCTACACTGACACGACACACCATGATACCGTTGCTACATTTATATGATGACATTATTATTTTCGTGGTAAATCATTCCTTACGTTTATATCGCATTCGTCCTTTGCATAAAACATTGATAAAGTTAAGGTGTTCCGTGCGAGGTATTGTATTTTTGTAATAAGGCAGTAGACTGATAGCATTCGGGTTAAGTTGATATGAGCCCCTATAATGGTTGTTTAGAAATAAATAATGTAGAGCACCTAAACTTATCCGTAGGTACATAACATATTTTGTGTTTACAATTACATCATGTTCTGTTCATGTAGTGTGAAAAAAACGTAAGTACAGTAAACAAGTATATTTTTAAAACAAACAAAACATTAACCGATTCATCGATTTCAGCTGTCTTTTTGCAGATAGAGCCAACTTTTGTTTATTCCGTTGACGTTAGTGCTTAATTGTTATAATGGATTTTATACTTAGTAATTTTTCATGCTGAAGTAACTTTTGACCGCGTCAGTATAATTATAGCCCGCGAGCGCCTCGCGTGCTTCCGACACGCGCCCGGTTGCCGCGTAGTGGCTCGTCGCGTCGTTCGCTCACGGCTCACGGCTCACTCCGGTGCTTAGAGCCTCAGACGGCAAAGCTTAAGGCGGGTGCTCACTCGCCATCCCACTGTTTGCAGGTAATAGAGATAGGAGCAGGCCCGGGGGAACCAGAAACCAGCGACAAGCGATATTAGACGAGAAAATGAAAAAGTTCTTATCGGTGAGAGGGCGTGATTTTTGGGGCGACTATGCGTTGTAAACTATGCTAAATTTAGATGTTTGGTTGTCGTTTGCGTAACTTTCTCAGTACTTCCTTCTTTGGCGACAAGGTATAATGGCTGTATGACAAAATTTGTGACTTTTTCGTTTCTTTTTTTAGTTGATCAATGTTTTTATTTGACAACGGTAGGTGGGTGGGTACATTTACATGCTGCAAGGTTTCTATCTCACTTTGTAGACCTCTCGTAAGTTATTAAGTCAAGGGTGTCAGTATTTACATTTGTAAAAAATCTACCTGAATGTAAATGTATTTACCATTATTTGCTTGAACCAGAAACCAATTAAAGTCAAGGCGCCATGGCATAAAAGAACTGAGATTCTTCTCTGACCTTTTACAACTCTAAGAAACCTCCAGTATAATGAAGATGTAACTTACTGGCCTTGTGAAAAATGAATCCACATCTTCGAGGTTTTCGAGTCGATATTTCGACGCAGATAAACGTGAAATAACATATTTAATAACTGTACGATATTTATAAACACTTTTTTATGAAATTACCAAAATCAATTCAACGATAGAAAGACAGAAGTTATTAGCCAGTGAGCAAACATAGGTTGAAAATATAATGGGACACCATTTCAATGGTAGATGTGTTAGGCAAGTTACTGAAAATAATAAAAAAGCAACAGCTTCATTAACTCTCAACAAAATCGTTCATAATCATCAATGATGTATAAAAAATCGTTCATAATTAATTGTCAATGAGGTAGAAATTACAAATTTTGACGTAGCACAGGCGTAGTAATCTGATTTAGTTATATGGAGCTCTGTGTATTTATTATGATCAGAAGTAGCCTATTAAAAAAAAAGGTTTTTTATACATTTATTCGTGGCCCCACATCTAATACAAAGTCTATTTCTACCTACTGCATCCACGATTATCAAAGGTCAGATAAGAATTTTAACATTATTGAAACTATGTATTTAACCATTAAAACTGGTTGGTTGCACGTTTGGTTCATGCGAATCGCATGATTGGGCGAAAAGAAGTGTAACACTTGTTAACATTTCAACTGTTAGAATTTGTGAACGTGTTCTTACTTATTTTTGTAAATGTTTTTTCACTTTGTATGACTCTGATAAGTTGTAACACATTCTTTCCGCTTGTGCGTGATCACCGCTTTACTTGCGATTCTTCATTCTTTTGTCTTCGATGAAGGTTTCCTTTGTATTTAATGAAAACGGCATTACTAAAATGCTCTCGTTCAAAATTCACAAAACGAGAATAAAATAGTATGTGATAGGCGGTTAACTAAGTGATGACGGACCCGGGCGCGTTCGGGCGCGTAAGTCGCACGTGTTAGGGCGCGTGTAAAGTCGTATGCTATTTATCCGATATCATTCTTAGGACACGTTGAAGCGTGTGCGTCTCTCCGGCATCCACATCTGCGAAGCACCAGCGTGGCTGCCAACAATTATTACAATTTGACTAATCATTCGCCAAATACATACTTGACGGATGCACGCGGAGCGTTCGATTCAGCGCGGACGCCTGCCGGCGGTCGTAGCTTCGACTCCGTCACCGACTGCCGGTGGCGAGCTCGGGACGATGGCGAGGGCTCGTACTTGCGGCCGTACGTGCCCGACGAAGGCCCCCGTTCCGATCGCGCTGTGTATAAGAGTGCCTACTTGTGGGAAGATTCCGCCGATAACAGACGCTTCACGGAGAGAAGAAAAAAGACTGTTCGCTTTGACGGGCACGAGGGCGCGGCGACTTTCCCCCGAGGAGGCCGCGACGCGTCCGGCGCTCCTCACGACTGGGCCTCCCTACGATGGGAGTCCGAACGGCAGACCAGTCAGGACTCTGCCACTAAAGATTCGGGCATTGATACTTCTAGTACTTTTACCTCCAGCGAAGACTCGAACAGGGGCGATTGCCCTAAGGTACATAATGATTATTATGATCTATTTCCATGGCACTGTTCAAATTTTTTTTTGCCTAAGTTTAAATATATGTAGCTATTGACATTAAAATTTAATTGTCCCACAGTCTAGTCAATATTTAACGGAATCATTCAATTAGAACGTAGTAACATTAAGATATATTCTCGTACCTAAAAGTTTTCGTATCGTCTGTCTATGAAGACGTTAAAATGAAAGGCAATCTATTGAAATGTTCCATTCAAAAACATTAGACTACCCATTCTGCTGTTATTGTACAGTTATTGTGTTTGGCTGCAGCATGTGCATATGCGGGCATGCGTCCAGTTTGTTCTACTGTTGAATGTGCACCTCGGTGTTTTGCGACACGCACTAAATCAACGTTCTCTTCTAGAGTTCGTAAGAATAGTTTAAGGTACGCGAAAAACTGATAAAGGATTAATGGTAGTGTGTAACCTAACAGTTCCCGCTGAGTTGGCAAGCGTCTGCGGACGGTACTCGCATGATTGGTCAGATGGTGCTGCGAAAGGCCGTGGTGGAAGGCAACACGCACTCCTCGGCTGCGATACTCGGCTTGAAGGTCGTTGGGGGCAAGCTGCTGTCAGATGGAACGCGCGGAGCGATCGTTGAAAAAGTCAAAAAGGGGTCCATAGCCGATCTTGAAGGTCAAGTTAGGATAGGTGAGCATTTCTAGTCTTATTTAAAACACATGATCGAGACCAAGTTACAAACTATTCTTTTACAAAAGATAAATAAAATTAACTATACCTACTAACACAGTCAGAAATAGTATCTAGTTTTTCTTGCTAACTTGAGTTTCCTAAAAATTCTATTGAAAGGAAATTGTGATCAAAATTCTATTTGTCCATATTCCTGATTGATTTTCAAGGTAGATTTTCACAATAAATGCCTTAAAACAGTTATTCCTCTTTAACCAGGTGATGAGGTGCTACAGTGGAACGGCATAAACCTTCAGGGCCGCTCCAACGAGGAAGTGCAAGCGGTGATCGCAAACAGCAAGCACGACTCGCACGTGGAGCTGGTGGTGTCGCGGCCGCTCGCCGCCACCCGCTCCCCCGCGCAGCCCTGGAGGACACACAAAGGTACATATGTCCACATAACTTACTTTTTACAAAAAATATAACCGACTTCAAAATTTATTAATGGGGATAATTCAAAAACTACCCGTCAGATGTCACTCAAATTTATATGGGACCAGATGATAAGCACCAGCTTTTGAATTAAAAAAATCGGGATACTCAGTCAAAAGTTATGAGATTTCTTTTAAATTACTCGTCATGTTGTTCAAATTTATTTGGGACCAGAGAAGTGAAACACCACCCGTGCCAAGAGATACATACAGTCGAATAGACAACCTCCTTTTTTGAAGTCGGTTAAAAACAAACTACCAAATTTTTTTCAAACTGTTTTTTGTTACAATAACATTTTTGAAAGTGCATGCAATCATTTAATTAAGAAGTGTGTTAGATAGTGTTACATTTTTAAATAATTCAACAGTTTAATCGAGATAATGTCATTGAACCATGTTAAATGTTACCAGTTAAAAATTTAGATAAGTAATGTAGGAATTTGTATTGTGTCATTTTAAGTTTTATTATTTGTTTAGTTTCACTGTATCCATTGTACATAAAACCATGTATATGTGAATTAAATTGCCTCTGTGTGTTATTACGAAACTACCTAAGTGTTTTTATTTATTTTAAATAAAATCATCATTAGTCAATCATTCTCCTACATGGGTGTGTCAATATCCATCATCATTGCCTTAGCTGTGTTATGTCGTAATATTACGTTATTTAATTCTTAAAACCTTTTCTTATTTATATAAAACGTTTTCAGCGTCAGAACCTAACCTGTTGAAGATATTGAAATTACTTTACATAACTTTAAACTATCTATTCAGTGAAATAAAATAATAAAACTTAGGTGTTAAATATAAGCCACTCTATATAACTATGTAAATGAGCCTTAAAGCTGACATTAGCTTATGCGGTGTAATGGTTCTGGATACATACACAGAACGGTAAGTATCTGTCTGTTTTATATTGAACTCTCGTACATCAGTGTCAGGTAGTTTCTTTTATTTGTATAGTCAATCGGGGCGTATCAAAAAACCGATTTAATTATAATTAAAAAACTTATTTTTGAAATGATTATGTACTTTCTTTGGCGCCATAACATCTGTAATACGTAAATTGGCTCTCCTGTAAATGATATTCATAAACGCTTTCGATAATGAGTATAGTCAATATCACAGTAGTTATATAATTGCCGATATAACAGATGCCGAAGTTTAAAAGTTTGTAAGACGTCAGTCGTTAACATGCCCAAAAACACTCCAATTAATCATACCTTAATGCTTTCACTTAATTCATAGGTAATAGAGACATCTCTCTTTTAATATATCTACTAATATTTTTTTAGCTCATTAAGAATGAATTAAGAAAATAATTTACTTATATACTCATGAAATTGTACCAATGAATAGGAATATCGACTTAGTAACTACCTACATTTATTTTTTCCAAAATTAAAAAATATAATTGTATTTAGAGTGCTGTCTATTCAAGCGTCCAAAGACTAAAAATTTTGGAGTAATTTAATTAATTGCACATATTAAAAAATAAAGTATTCATTTTTCATGATGTAGAGTTCTAGGAGTAAAATTGAAAAATACAATTCTTTTGGCTGATTAAATGCTCCTTTTGGCTCCACTTCGCTCCATTTTAAGCACTTTTAAATAATGTAATTGATATTAATAGTTGGTTTTTATAACGCATGTCTTCACGATCTTCCCAGACAGCTTACTATAGTTGCATTTCCAAGCTTAGGATATCCGCAGAAATTTAGACTACAGAACAGTAAACAGTTTTTCTTTTACTCTGTGCTTATAAAACTGCAATGATCCTCCAACAAAGGTTTGTAGTTGTGCTTACCAGTAAATTGAAAGTGTAGTAGATTTGTCAAAATGTCTACGTACCCAGTGTTGTCAGGTCCGATTGGTTTAAAATCAAAAGAGACTATGTTTTAGTAGACAAGTCGAGCAGTTACTGCTTTTTGTTTAATTCATAACCATAATATACTCGTAGTGTATCCAGAAATAATATGTAATTACAGAGATGTTCGTTGTGAAGAAAAGTCAATCAACATCATCAGAACTGTTAACAAACTGTCCTACTTATGATGACGGCAAAGCTGTGGTCTCCTGTCGCAGTGCGTAGAGTACAGTGAGTCACCAACACTAAACTAAAAGTCACTAAACCTAATGTTCGGGTTCGTAGGCTTCACATGCCTGTGGTAACCTAATGGAGAACTCTTGAGTCCAGGTACAGTCACAGTATTTCCAACACAGAAGCTACGATGTTCTTTTAAAAATATCTCAATGAAAAATAAAACCGAAACCAAGCATAGAGGTCTTTGATCATAAAAAGACACATCAGAGTCCAAAAATATGATATGTTACACCTCAAATTGCATCATTTCTATAGAATACCCAAAATGAATAGATCTAATAAATCCCTAGATCTGGCAACGCTGTATACGTAGAGCCGTAGCTCAGTAAACTGGACGAGCCGTAGCTCATGACGTCATTTCGTGAGTGGTGGTAAGAGGTTAAGTGACGATTGCTGATGAGCAAACTCTGTGCAGAGGTGTACACGGAGATAATGGGCGGTTGCGAGAAGCCCAGCGTGTTGGTGACGTCACCCGGCTCACCGGACGTGCACGCGCGCCGGCGTGGCCGCCACGGCCATTACAACGCCGGGGTCGCCGGACGAATACAGGTCCGATGGAAGACGTTCTATTACTTATTGTCTGTTGTCCGCACTATCCTATCTTTAACATTTTTCTGATTTTATTCTGATCGCTTTGATGATGTACTCACGTCTCTGCGGTATGATTGAGTTTACTTTTATCCCAAGGTAATTTCAAAATTATCTGGTCCATTTATAGATGATCATCACTGTCAGCTTATTTAGAAAAACATGATCTTTTTTTAAAGTTTTGTAATGGTCCGAAAAACAAAGCGAATGAAAAATACTTAATGCAATAATTTCAAATTAACTTCCCATTGATTTATCATGAAGATGTTGGAACTAAAGACGTGGAATTTGGATAATAGACGATCAATATGTTAACATCCCACGCATTCTATTAACGCTCACCGAGCTGTAGAAACAGATAATATTACTGAACAATTTATATTAACACAATTATACACGGGTTTAAAATTAGTCTAAAATATAGCATAACAATATGGCTTTCAAATTATTTGCTGTGTGTTTAGTCAAGAACTGGCTTTTAGTGGTTGTTTCCGATGTTCTTGCTGTTGCTATATTACTTTTACTAATCGGAATTCAAAAATTCTAAAATCTTCCAATACAGTTAAAAATATACTTCGACATTCCTGCACTTCAATTGCTGGTGACAGTTGTAGCCGCCAGTGGTTTGAGTCCACGAATCGATGGTTCCCCTCGGTGTCCGTATGCGAAGATCTTTCTCTTACCCGACAAGAGCGAAAAGAGCAAACGACGAACAAAGACTTTAGCGAACACGTTAGAGCCACGGTGGAATCAAACTTTCGTATACTGTGGTATCCGGATAGCTGACATTAAGAAAAGAACACTAGAGGTTAGTTTGAACTGATTTCTGCAAATTAGATTGTTGTAATTGTATTACATATATCACAGACGTTGAGCTTTACTCAGCATTTTCTGAGCTCCACTTTCAATATTTGTTTCGTAAGATCTGTAGCAAATATGCGTACATAATATGTATTTTTCTGGCTTCGATGCTTTTTGGCATATTATTTTATGTTTAGGTAACGAAAAGCGAATAAGTTTTAAGTCTCTCTATCTTTTAGGTCACGGTATGGGATTTAACTCGATATGGTCCCAATGATTTTCTTGGTGAAGTGCTTTTGGATCTGGATACTGTTGTCATAAGTCATGAACCTAATTGGTATATGTTGCAACCTCATGAAGATTCTGCTAGTTTTAGCGTAAGTATTATGTTTAATTTCAAATTTCTTATTTTACTTGTATATAATGCCTTGTGTTAGGAATAGGTACGTAAATCCAGTGGTAAAATTATATAGTCCCTGTAAATTTATTTATAATTTATTATATAATATGTCTGTGATAATCAGATAAGCCGTAAACATTACAACATTCATTCAATTTCAATGTGCAGGTGTTTTACAGGGTGGTATATTTGGACCACTATTCATTTACATTTTTGCTAATCAAAATTTGTTCATTTTTAAATTGTAACAATGATTATCTGAAATAAAATGATATTTTATCACAATCCAGAGGTATCGCGACGAGGAAGGCGACGGTGAACATCTGTCGCCACCGTCGACGTCAACCTCTAGATTATCAGACTCTGAGTCACCAAGTGAGAGCGAACTACGTCGACACCACTCGCTCTCAAGTCTCGCTTCCAGCTCTAGTCCTCCGCCTCCACATGAGGTATGTCCATTAAGTCTTTATCCAGTACCCACGTCATCTTATTATCGTGTGAAAGATCTGTATTTAAGAAAATCTAAAATTTCTTCGTATTACTATTATTAAGTGTTAAAGCCCTTATTTGAATTTGATATATTGAGATACATGTATACTTACCTGTTTTAACGAATGGTAGTAGCAAACAATACTTTTATACATATGTACTGATAGGACTACCTACCGAAACAATATTGTTGCCTCTCTAAACGAACCTCGAATCGTACGAAAATTGATAGCATTCAGGTCTTTCATCGGTACCGTCTATAAATCTAATTATCGTTTTACCGAAGTAAAATATCTAGAAAGTAAGACATTAAGTATATTTGAATCTGTAAAGTTACTCTTATTTATTTAGCTGGTCTGATACACTTAAAAATATATAACCGGAAACAAAAACTTATCTAAAAGTAACGTTGTTAATTAGAATTTGATGCCCTGAACCGCAATGTCCGGCTTACTTTATCTCGGAATTCATTTGTTTCATCACTTATCCAAGAAAAGCATTTCTCATGGTTAGTTTTCTCGAATAAATTACGATTCGTAGCTCTCCAAAAATTTGTAAACGAAAGTTTAAGTGTCCTTGAATACAGCGAGATGGAAATTTTCCTCTCGTTGATAAAAGTTCTGTACTTGTAATAAAAACATAATTATTTTGAACATAATTTATAACCACCAGATGTTTGTATAGTGTATTCATTATTTAAAATTGTTTCCATGCAGTGGAAAAATATTTGAAGAGTGCAAAAAGCTTTTTAAGTTGAGTTTCTAATGGCAAACATCTTAGGGAACATTTATTGTAAAGTTGACATTTCAGAATACTGATTTAAGTGTTTATGTACCTAATATATCAATAGATAAGGCACTACAAAGTGCCTTAGACGCTACAGTATCCATTGACCATGTGTCGACACAATACTGATGACGTCAGTATAGAGAAGTTCCAAGATTTTTAGTGCCTTTCTTTTGTACCGTGATCTAGCATGTTCATCAATCTGTAAGATCAGATAGTAACGGAGTCTTCATAGGTATTTCTGTAAATGACGTTCTGATACTTCTGTTGCATAAATGCATGCACACAAATTCAATCAGCTCGGAAATTACCGAACGACATTAGTAAAACGTAAGCATTGTATAATTATACTTTAATTACACGAGATATGGTTTAAAGTTAAACATATACCCAAAGATTCGTGTTTGTTTTATAAAGATCGACGGGATTCGGTGCAGTAGAAGAGATATGTCTCCGGCAGGAAGAGTGCGAAACACCGGCATGTCCAGAGAAAGAGTAAGATTTTTACAGAATAAACAACGTTTACTTTCTAATTATTAATTTGTAAATATAAAAAACATAATGTTCTATTAAATGTATGCTCTTGAAAGAAAAACTAATAATGTCCACCAAGGTCTATGAAGTTGATGTTGCACTTAGGTATATTTTAGACTTCTGGTCTAGGTCGGCAGGTAATTTATTAAGTATATTATTAGATTATAGAGGGTCGATTCGTTACATATTAATTAACATAACGAATCGACACTGTTACTTAAGGCGCTACAACCATAATACGTAAAACCGAATGAGCGGAGCTCAAAAACAGAGATGGAATGATTTTATATAAAGGGCAAATAGTGAGATAGCAATGGTTTATTTTAGCTTTAATATTATTGACGTAAGTGCCAATTGTATTTTAATTTTATCTTTGAAAACTGTTTCGGTTTTTGAGTTTTTCAGTCTTATGAAAACTTAGCTTTGATTATTTACTACATATGTATGTTTCAAAAATATTTTCATCAACTAATTATTAAAACTTTTGTAGTAAACTTGAAAACCAAAACTATTTGGACCT
>DWJQ01000548.1:0-13802 GCA_018248915.1 Hesperia meskei straton | reverse complement strand
GTGAGACTATCGATAGTACTATCGATAGTATTGAAAAAATCAATACTATCGATACTATCGATAGTATAAACCATGGTAATACTATTGGTTATATGTAATAGTATCGATACTATCGATAGTATTTTACTATCAATAGTACAATACTATCGATAGTATCGATAGTAAAATGCTATCGATAGTATCGATAGTATCGATACTATTGCAAATAACCAATAGTATTACCATGATTTATACTATCGATACTATCGATAGTCTCACTATTGCCACACTATCGAGCGGCATCACTATGGTGAACGTTCAAAACCGACTGCATTTGAATGGCAGCCCTTGCTGCTCCGGGCAAGTTTTTGTTTGTTAATTGGACGAGTGAGCGATGGCTTTGAAATTAATTGAAACCGATCATCGCGTTAATTTTAACAATAACGTACATATTAAATTTGTCTCATTACTGTTTTCCAACAGATAAAATAATTATGTATTGTCTAAACTCATTGGCAGAAATCATCAGTAGAATTCGTCAGTTAGCACATCATAACATGAATATAAAATATAGAACCATCTTTGTCACTTTGCAGTGGCCTTCTGTTTCCGAATTCTAAAAGTGTAAACGGCTATAACAGTTTGGCTAATGTATCAACAGATTATATCAAACGATACATCGGTTGAGGAAGGTCATGGTCATGCCATTTCCTGTCGAAGGCATGGTGGGCCATTAACTTGTTGCCGCCGAGCCACGATAAGCGACCACGGGGAAAACAATAACAGTCTACGAACTAAAATTGGATGTCACCTGCTGATAACGGTCTGGTATGAGAAGTATCAATCATTTTCCAATGTATAAATAACCACTTTATACCGCATATGTAAACCTGATACTTGGATCTGATTTATTAGCTTAGACATACTTATTGGTCCACTTACAAGTTTATCTTTCTTGTGTTGATTATATTTTAAAACCTAAGAGATTTTATTAGCTCATTATTTAGCAGACTTGGGACTCTATTAAATAATTAGTTAATTACCTAACTCGCCGCTATTTCACTTCACGTCAGTTTTATCTCATTCGAGCTAGTTTTCCTTTTACAGAAATAAACACTCTGTGTTCGTATTTATTTCCAAATCCTTTCAACCGACTTGTTTCTCTCGGATTCTCGCCCATTCCGGACTTGACTGAATAAAAATTCGGTGGCAGGATAGAAACATCCATCTCTTGGGACGGGAGTCACTTATATACCATTCAGAAAAGGAAACCGTCCGATGCAGACAACTTTTAATTCCATCTTTCATATAACGGGTGACATTAAAAACAAGAATCAACTAGATCCCAATACGCCATAGTTGGAGATTTATGATTATGTCATCAAAGTTTTATTGAAATTGTACTACATACATTTAGGTACAATTAATGATAAGTGGAAATATGTATATTTAAAGAACATTTTTGGGTTCAGAGTGCCTGTGGACATTCCTACACTGGAACCGGATCTCTCCGATGGAACCAATAGAAGCAATGAAGATGTATCGCAGTTAAACAACGCCGTGACACGGTTCGGCCGATTCGCGTGATCAACGTTCATTGGCACTGGAGATTTGATGACCTTAAATGGATACTGATTGCTTCAACAACTTCAACTAAAATTATGTTGCCAATTTCATAACAAACGTAGGGTGATAAAAAATTCATGCAGCTATTTATTTATGTTGCGAATAGTAAATAGACAAGCAATAAAAAGTAAAGGGGTCAAGTGAAGGACGACCGTCCGCACGCCTGGGGTATCGTGTCGATACTTCATTCAACAACAGCTCATATTGCTCTATCACGTCATTTTTGCATTACCTATTTCATCGCTCGCCGTTGTAATTTATAAGTATTTTAAAAATCAATTTAATTTGACGGTCCATGTAATATGGAATGGGTATCCCGACACCGATGTCGACGTCACCCCACGCCGGGGCCAGCCGACGGGTAATCTATTTAATCCGATTAGTAAAAGTTTTAACGACCTTCCTATCAACCTTTGGCTACATAATAAACCTTTTATATAATTCTCATTCCTAAACCGGCCCACGAGAAGCATTGCTTGCACCTAAATTGGGTACCTAATACTTATTTCGATATAAATGTCGATCTTGTCCTTGTTTACTAAATAAAATCACAAAATGAACTATACCTACCAACTACTGCCTATTTCCATGTTGCCATGTACTTCACTGATCGTGTTTTGTTTATTGGATTTATAAATATCTCTGAGATAATGAGCAATGCCAGTAGAACAAGGCCAGTATTGCGTACGACCTAACTTTTGCTGGTCGCGGCCTCGCGGCCTCGCCGCCGCGCCGCCGCGCCGGCGAAAAAAAACACTTGTCATCGTGCGCGAAACGTCATTGTACGTATGAATCTATTTAAGGTTATATTTAGCGTTAGCACATCTCCGGAGAACGATTGGAGTGAATGAAAGGTGTCTTGTCGGGGCGAATATTGCGAGCGCTGCGAACGGCGAGAACGTCTCGTGGTGGCGGAGTTGGAGCCGACCAATGGCGCGGCTCCGCGTACGAGGCTAGGTGCGGGCAACCGGCGGGTCGCAGCCATTTCGAGCAATCGACGCGGACGGCCGCCAGTTGACAAGCCCGAGCGCGGCCGTGACCTTCACCTGTGCACGCGCCACTTTACACTTTACAGCTGACCAACGTGTAGATGTTCGCGGTAATTCACTCCACTCAAAACCGAATTTATTAAACGCAATTTCGCGGCATCACAACGTTGCACCGCATCCGCCCACGGTCATACTATGTACACATTTGGAAACCTTACTGTATCAAAGACAATTAACACTAAATTCAGTGTCATCCATGATAAGTTTAATTTTTTGGATGTCAATTCGGATTTTGTTATTATAAAATTAAAAGACCAAAAACTAAAACAAGCTCGTATTAAAATGTCCTAAAAAATGATAAATTAAAATCATCTTTTTAAACTTTTACTATCAACTTATGATGTCATTATACGATTTATATGGAAATAAAAGTTTGTGACGAGTAGGTATAATAAATTAACATAATTTAGTGGGAACCACATAGAGACAAAAACTTAAAAAGTTAAGTTAAAAGACGACATTATAAACAAAAGTGATTGTTCTGCCCTCATAAACAATGCAAGTTCAACTCAAAATTCAGTTCATGAAAAGCAGAGGTGTTTAAATTTAAAGTGGTTTGGACTCTGGATGATCATTGCATCGAAAACGGCTCAAACGGCTCCTTTTGTGGGTATATTTAGGTGCATGAAGCAGCAACCGTTGGGTCATGTGACTTACAATATGTGTGTGCGAACCGGAATGGACACATACTCCTTGTTTACTTTGTACACGACTATCAGACAATTAATTCATGCTTACGTAACTTTACGTCGTGTTCGTGTTATCCCGTAGTAGGTATTTTTATACTTATGAAAACATGTTTACGAAACAAACGAAGAAAAAACATACATAAGGGACGAAGATGGAAAAAAATGTAGGTAGATATTGTACGACAAAAATTTCCTCGAACAGCGATTCTCAAACTGTGAATCGCCATCTCATATAACATGAATCTGCATAGAAAAAAGATAGTACCAATAAATACCACAACTAATCGATACCTACTCCTTTATTACTGCACCTAAATTTTAATTGGGACATGTTTAGATAGTGCCGATAACGTGTGCCTATCATCATCGTATCGCAACTCGTAAACGTTATCTTTGAACCATTAGACAGAATCGTTTGGAAACGAGCTTTGATTTAGCATTTGTTTGGATCATTAAGTGAAAATAATTCAATATAGCTCAAAATTTTATAACATCCGTAAGCAGGGCCGCCGCGAGCGGGTATGCAAGGCGTGCACTGCACGCGGGCTGGAGGAAGGGAGGTGACATCAAAGTAATTCTATTTGACATTGGTATTAAAACGAGGGGGGAGGGATGCAAAACGAATCGGCGAAGAATGCCACCGACCTAAACGAGTCAGACAGGCCAGACAGGGCCGGACGGAAAGTTATCGATAAACATGTCACTGCGTTGTTTAGAGGTGTTCTGATATTGAACCCACGTGACGCGAAGAAGGGTGAGCCGGACGTCGCGTCGGTAACGATTTTCTGCGATCACAGCTGTGAGCGCGGGCGGGCGGCGGAGCGGGCATGCGCCGCCCGCCCCAGCCACGTGCTACGCCGTTGTGACATTCTACCTAATTCGATTATAGACGCCAATATTTTGGACACCGACCATATTTGTGTCAATCTATTTTCCGTTTGCAGAAAATCTACTTCAAAGATTTTTCGGCCTAGATGACCTGAAACTCAAAGTGCTAGATGAAATATTCCGTAACCTGTCGCGTGGCCTGTATTGTGGGGAGTGCGACACATGCGCACAATCCGGGAGCGCCACGTGGCGGCTGGCGCTCCCGTTGCATAACGTTCCACTGCGCCATGCGCCGTGCCCGCCGCCTGCACCACCGGGCCACCGGCGGGGAGCCCCCCTTACCAATCCTGCCCCTAAAGTTAATCACCACTTTTCATCAAGTGAAATTGTAGTGAAGTAACTAATACTCACTAAATACTCCCCTAACTACATTAAAAAATCTAGGTTCGAATTTAATTGCATCAATATTTTATACCAACTGGGTAAATAATTAATTTAAAGTGACTTTAAGGTACACAATATTTTTAGAAACTTACTGATTTAAGATGGACTGATTAAATTCAAATGATTGTTTAACGATATTATGAAAGCCCAAATAGGCAAATTGAAATAGGCAAATTAATGCTAAAAGTGATTATACATAGATTAATAACTGGGAAGTAATTGGGTAATCTGACATAATTAGCCAAATCAGCAAAAACTCACTTCGTAAAATTATTTAAAAACTTCAATTTACATTTTTAAACTTTCTTCACTTTTACATTTATTTAAAAACTTTTTCAGGCGCTTCCATCAAAATATTATGCCGAATTTAAACGGATTGAACAACATAGATTATCTTGTTTTATGTAAAGAAAACTCAATATAAAGTTTCTAAATTCGCCTTCAAGCTTCTGTCACAAACTCAAATCTACAAACATACGGCACGTATCTACATAAATTTAAAAAATCACCACAATGACAATGACAGGTTGCTGCCTAAGGAGCAAAGCTATCAGTTCAAGAAAGTGGTTTTTTAATGTTTAGTAAAGTAAAAAATAAATTATGGGCTCTAAAAAAAACTGACTTTCAAAGTTGGCCGTAGACGTAATAAGTTTGAGAATCTCTGGTCCCATCAAACTTATATTGAAACTTTTATGTAAACACTGCAGTTTAGATTAACTAACGTTCAGATGACCTTAGTAGTAACGAACCAGTGACGTAACTATGTATATAGAATATATTAGTTGACTAGAATTATAATTTAGATAAGTAACACTTAACAGCGAACAGAGTAACAGACTGTTCGCCTTCACTATACCTATCTTTACTCAACGGAAAACTTATGTATTGACATTTCATAGATTGATGAATAATTTTAATGTAAGTACCTAGAGACCAAACCTGAGGGCTTTAGACCAATCTTCTGTGCACATTTTGTTAACGACGAGAAAATTGAAAAAAACCATCGTTTAGGAGTGAAGGTTATGAGCACGGTCCCTTGGAATCCCGCGGTGGAGAATTCCTGCAGCTGGCCAGCACGCCAGCCCGCCAGCACTGCGGCCTGCGCCTGAACAACAAGGAACGCAAATACCGCACAACGCAGAATGGCCGCACATTCTCTCACACGGTAATCATTTGCAACCAATGTTTAGTCGATACGTTATTGCCACGGTAGGATTGTTATTCGATGAACATTCGACGATACGTAAACAGTTTAAGTAGGTAGTTAATAGATTAACTAACGCTTTATGAAGCCACTGACCTCGGCGTACTTCGAACAAAGCAACCGCAGCACAAATAATCGTGCTCAAAAAAACCAAACAGTTGCAAAACCACTCTCGGTTTTATAACGCAGGTACGTACTTACAGCTCGTAATGGCACTCGGATCTGCCCTAACATCACCGTATTATTGGACTCGCTTTGTTTATACGTTGGCATCACCCCGGGCCGCATATGGCACGGCGATCTCGACGATAAGGTTAAACGGAATCACTTTCTCCAACTATAAACGGCGAGTAGTAATAACCGCCATACTGTAACGTGGACGCCACAATCCGCCACATGCCACGAGGCCACGAGAACGCCATGCCGTGAACGCGTACTCGCGCGCGCTCACTCGCTCGATAACTATTTAACAGAAACGTTGGAGACGAATTTAAAACAAAACAGCGGAGTGTTTCTTGTATTTCTCGCTTTACCGTAACACGGGAAGTAGTCGATTGTGACGTAATATCGGCCAGCACCGCGATTACAATAACGCCATGTGCCAAACACGTCGGCGAGTTCGGTTTGTCATGCTAGAAATTCCGATGCAGACCTTACGAACTCGATCGTTTCCGAGGACACTTTACAATATAATCCATTTATACTTGTCGGCCACTTCGCAAAACCACAAATACGAGAACTGAAAGTTGACGAGAGCGCGGATGTACTGTATATCCATATTATGGAAAGAATCAGCGATGTCGCATGAAACATGCGACGACTACGCGCGGCAGTTGCGGGTCAACTGGAGGGTGGAGGCGCGGTGTGGAGAGCGGAGGGAGGGGCTCGGGACGACGCGACGAGGGGGCGCCGCGCGGGGGGGGGGCCGGCCGCGGTCGCGGGGCGCGGGCGCGCGGCGGGGGAAGCCGCCGACGGCGTCTGACTGCTAGGGATGTGCGATATTTGTACTTATTTGATACAATTTCCCGGACTATAATCGAATGCAAAACTGCGATCACATCCACATCGGTAAAAGAGATCAAATGTTTCTTCATATAGTACGTAGCTACGTAGATAACAAGCGGATCAAATTATTTCTTATTCCATGTGTAAACTTTTGATAAGTGGTATTGAAACACGCGTTGGATGCAACATGTAGCAAACACACATGGACATTATAAGCTCCATATTAGCATTTCAAGTTGGCTCGTTGAATGAATCAAATGATTAGAGATACCACTGATTATTTGCCTGTTTGCTAGTTTGGTATACATAAGTACATTAATTAAATTGTCATATCGTATCATCATGAAAAGTAATTCAATATAGAATCAATAAACAAAATCTTTGATCCGACTAAGATAAATCGATTCAACAAGTCGTTCAATCGTATGTTCGCGAAATTCGCGATGCGATTTTGGTAATATTACATTCGAATAGGCACAACGCTAGCGACTGCCGACTGAAACGAAACGCGATATTGAGATACATAGTACCCCGCTGCGCCGGTCTGCTACTAGACTAGGGCTTACTATCGACTTAGTACTAGAGCCACTAGAGGTGAGGTCCGATACTCCGATCAGACCGATGAATTGTGCAACGTCAGAAGGCGCGTGCGGCGTGCTCACCGGCGGAATTACAATTGACACACTCCCGCGCCGCAACAACTGCATTCCATAAATACTTAGATAATTATAATACAATTTACTTTACTAACCGAAGGTATGTTACTCGATAAATAAATTAGAAACTATTTTTCATCTGAGCAATGTTTTTAACATTGCCCTCCTGTCGCAGTCGGTTAAAAAAACCGTGAAGTAAGATGGTGCAAGGGAGGCACAATCTCAACAAGAATTTAATTCAAATCTGCCATACTCATATGAAAAAAGGGAATTTTGTCAATATGACGTTAATATTTGCCAACCTGATATCCTGACACTTTTTATCAAAAATATTTACTTGAATGAAAAGCTGATTACATCTCTATCGTTCCGACAATTAATTATGAAATTCATAATTTATGGGCAATGAGAAGAAGCAACATTAATCATTATCGAGAAAGTAGGTAAATAATGCAAACTAATAGACAGTACATAGCGAATGGAAATGAATTGAAAGTTTCACTAAATTCGGAATAACAGCTGAACAACTATTACCGCATCAGACACTATAAATCCAAAAATTTGCTGGCCTCTTACAAACATCGCAGAGTCCTTCAAGCGTAGTTTTTGCATTTGCATCTCACTGCACGCATCAGCTGCATGGACGGATGGACGAATCAGCTGTGTCATAGGTTAAGCGTAGACGCAGAATTCCCTCTGGGTTTGATATGCCGTAAACTTAGATTACTGAACATTAGCAGGATATTTAATGCGATTGCAAGGCATCAGAATTTTCACAACAAGCACACGGCGAAATAGGGTTCTCCTCGCAGATTTCTTGCGTGCGATGTGGGCGCGCCAACGGGACCGGCACCCACGTTGGCCGCCCACCATTTCCCCGGCGATTCTGCACGATGCTGGCGTTGGAAGGGTTTGTGATAGCACTGATAATGTAACGTGCCAATTTATTTCATTGTCAATGACCACGAGCATCAGAAAACGAAACCTCTGAACGTCGTATACAAATTGCTACAACGAGACCAATTAAGGGATATTTTCAATACGGTGATATTTTTACAGTACCGCTCATAAAACGGTACCCGAATCCGGTAAGTAAATAATAAAAACAAGTTGTACTTACATAGTAATTTTTATTTGTAAAGTTTGAAAGGCCTGCCGATGGTTGTGTAAAGATAAAGATAATATCTGAGCGGGACAAGTAAGCAATCTGCACAAAGACGACATGATTATAGAGTGTGAATCATAGGATGCGGTCGTGTGTGGCAAGGACGGCGGCCGGCGCGTGCATTTGGTGCGGCGATGGAGTCGCAGCCGTCTGCTCTTCCGTAAACACGTTAGCGGTACAATATTTATGTTCCGGAATTGGAAGCTCCGGCACAGTCCGAGGGTCGCCAAACGCTCACAACTATGCAAATTAAAGGTCAACCGTGGGCCAAGGCGCATACATTCCGTCATCAAATTAGACAGGGTAAGGAACCGCGCTGTTACCTTGGAATTGATCACGCTTTATTTGTTCATCATTTCACTATAACCAAGACAGCGGCAATACCCGAAAAGCGAATTATAAAAGTAGTACTGAAGGATATGCACTTACCTAGGTACGGCATTTTCTTTGTTCCTTCGTTACTACATATTTAATGCAGCTATACTGATTTGGATACATTATTCGTCGCCCATTGACAGTAGCAATACCAAAATCATGACCGAAGCGTTACGGCCCTCAATGCCGGTAAGCCCAAAGTGATCACCATCAAAAAGCACCAGGAGCCGGGGAGTTTGGCTTGGACTTAAGGCTGCATTAGGGATGCCCGATCTGAATCGATCTTTTAGAAGATCGGTTCACGGCAATACGATCTACCGATTTTTTTAATCGATCCATTACGATCCAAAACAAAAAATCGGGCATCCCTAGGCTGCATCCAGTTAAAAATGTTGCAAGCATTTTTTCAATTCCAATGGATACCGTATCTGTGCTTTTATAATGTGACGACACAGATGGCGCAATGGTTAATACGCCGGATCGCCGTTCCGAGAGTCCTGGGTTCGATTCCCAGCGAGGCGGAAATTTGGATGATGAGTTTGAATTTCCGTTCTCGGTCTGGGTGTGTGTCCTTGTCTTGTGTGTTGTCCATTGTACCCACGACACACAGAATCCTAGTGTGGAGCTACGAGTGTGAAGCGTTAGAGTTATTATAAAGTGCATACAATTAAAAAAACAATATTCAGAAATAGAGACAATACACCAAATATGGTTTTAATTCTGGACAACAGAATTTAATGGTACACAGGTACATTGTCCCAGGTAGTTACAGACATTTACACGAAAAGTAGACAAGCCAATAGGAGATAGGAAATATTGTTAAATGTGTAGGAGGATATTGGTCGTAAAGTTTACAGTACGGAACGGCTTCACAGAAGCCCAATTGGGACCTCGTCAAATGACCATTTATTGGGAACGCCCCACGTCACCGACCGAAATAGTTGACATTATGAAAACATGCTCTTGGCCCGCCGCCGTTTAAATAAATTTTAATACGTATTTTCGTATATAATGTACACACGCATGAAGTGGAACTTTACGAGGTATTTAAATTTTCCACTGTTTTATTTTATTTTTTAACATAAAAGCCCACTCCAATTGTAATTTTAACTTTCATGTTAGAATCTTTTGACTGTCGCTTTTTCGTTTCATCGAGTATCGGTTCAATACCGAACCTAAAGTTACACGTTACTGAAGAGTATACCATAACAGTAACCGAATCATAGCAACGCTAAAAAATGCGTTCACGAAAAGTGCGTGGAGCGTGTCACGTACGCGGGCGCCAGCGGTGGGGCTCAGTCCACGCCGGCCACTCTCACTAGCACAAGGGCAAGCGGCGACCAAGGGGCAGCCGTCTTATTACGTACACTGTGACTGTTCATATAGACGCTGAGCTCCCACACCCCGTCCCGAGCACGATTTTTCATAATCATGTAGGTCACTCGGCTCAATAGACCAGCACGCGTCATTACCATTTGGAAACGACAGCGTAGAAAGCATTAGCTAGATTTTTCAGAAGTCACTATTTCTTCGAGGTTCGATCTCGTCCCATGAAACTTTTAGGCGGTTTAAATATAACAACTTGATCTTTCTGAAGAAAAGTTGTTCTTGTTTAAACAATATACTTATTCCACTAGATTCACCCACTTCCATTTTGTTTATATATATTGAGAAAATAATGTTTCAGATTATATCATTTTAGTCCCATTGTGGGCGTCGGGCTTCGGGAATTTCCCGAAACTGCGTCAGAAGAATTACCTAATCCTTTCTTAGTGTTCCCTTGTTCCTAAGGAAGTAAAATTTTATTTTGGCTTCTTGTGTTCAGCAGTTTCGGCAGTTTTTTGCCTGTCATACAGTCAATTGGGGACAGAAAAATAACAACGATTTTTATAAGGGTCGCTTGTCAGCGACTTTGTTCACGCCAATCTCGAAAACCGCTTAACCGACTCCATCATGTTTTTCACTGATTTCTTAAAGTACATAGGTTCAGGGTAACATTAAAAATGTTTATTTTATTTGAAGTGGTTTATCAATCCCACTTTTGATTCAGCTTTATAAAAATCTGTTAACTGGAAAAATAAATACTGATCTATAACTTTGTCTACCTATAAATTAGTCCTTACAATCTTTACATTCAGTTCAACAATACAATGCGTTTTGTGGTTTTGAACGAATGCTACCCATGACAGCTGTCCCTTTTATACATGATATTCTATCGCAAGCACCCGATACGATATCTCAATTATCTGATATAATATATAATAGGTATATTATATTATAAGCAAGCTTGTAGTTTGGGTGTCAAAATATAGTATTTATTATCATTGGTGTAATAGTTAATCCAATTTATAGTTGTAATTTGAGGTGACACGGCGGATGAAGACGCCGGCCGCCTCGCCCGGACGGAGACGGCTGTGGCGCCATCCAGCGGCTGGCTGGATATTGTATGTATCTTTAGGATCTATTGCATTCATATATGTATACTTAGATCCCCAATTAGTTTTTCTCAAATAGTTTATGTTCATGGGCAGATATCATACTCGGGTCGATCAGCTTTATTTTAAAATACACCGGCCTATTATGTATTGTTAGCTGTTGTTTGGAGCGTTTAGCTTGTTTAGTTTTTTCACACTCAATAAGTATATTGGGTGTGAAAAAAAGGTACTATACCATCAGTGCAGAAACAACTTCTATTAAATTTGATTAAGTAGGTAGGTTAGGTACATACCTAGGTAGGTAAGTAGGTATGTAGAGGTATAAGTTCCGTAACACTACGAAGATACCTACATATGGATATTAAGCTTTACAGAATGTTTGCGTCGGTGGCCATTGAGCCTTACGACAGCGCGAATACGTGTTAAGTCAAACATCCATCAATAATTGCAAAAACATCCTGGTCGGAGAAGGCAGGCGCTGGACTTGGCCGCACCATGTACCTATCTGATACTGAGTAAATAGGAACGCGAGACCGTGGCAGTGTCGTTGACCTTTGGTTGGCGATGCGATAAACAGCGCACGCAGCGTCGCCCCGCGCCGCGCCGGGCCGCGCCGCAAGGTCACATTCCGATCAAGCGAAATGTTATAGGCTTATGGGTTATTGGTAATCGCCGCTCCGAACCACATACCTACACGGTGCACAGAGCACACGTCGGACGCAGTACATATTATCGTGATAGTACCTCTGAGTCGTTCATGACCGATCGCGATGCAATAACTAAAGTAGGCACGTCCAACGTCCAACTTGTCACTTGAGCACCTGACAAATCCGATCCGCTCACGTTACGCTATTGGCTCGTGGTTAAAATTTTAAATTTCCGACTTGGCGTTTATTTGAGCGTTTAAAACAATAGTCCTGGCAGGCTATTAAAATGAAGTATATGTATCTAAAGACGTAGTCTCAGATCAATGCAATTAAATTAATCTGTTTATAACTTTATTTACATCCATAAATGCTCTAGAATCCAAAGAACACTGCGAAAGAGCATAGCGGGCATTCTTCCAGGCAAATATTTTATCAATTAGCAAAAAAATAGATAATGTGTCAATCGATAGATTGCAGAAAGTGTATCTAAAATTTATAGTTAGGTAATACAAGATTAGGATTATATCACTAAAGGAAACTATTGATAAATAAGGAGAACTATAAAATAAACATAGACTGTCTTAATTGTTATCGTCTATAACTTCTATAACTGACACCTTAATAGACAGCAGCAAACCGCAAAAGCGGGACAGGGAACTCAACAAGTAAGCTCCAAACAGCATTGCGTTGCGAACTCCGTGGTCCAGCGGAGGGCACCACGAGTCCACGAGCAGGCGGATGGCAGCGACTCCAGAACGGAGGGAGCTGCTACATCGCTATCCTGTATTAGGCCAGCTCCACACGTTGGCGCCAACGTTGGCTCATAGCCCGGCGGAAGCGCTCATAGCCCGGCGGCTTGCGTCGATCCTAAGCGATCGTTGGGGCGAGCGTTGGTACTGCCGGCCTTAACTTAACCGCACCACTGGTCACGTAATGGCAACAACGTGGACGCGCCGAGCGCCCTTGGGAGCGGGGTGGCGCGGGGCTGAAGGTCAAACATATTGACAGAACAATGTTTCAGATACAGGCGCAAAGCGGATATCTTATCTGCTCACATTCTATTCACTGATAGGTAATTCATAGTATAATTTTCCCGGGAGTCGAGCTTATACAAATTTAATGCTAACTACACTAAAATTATCGTTTCAATTAACGATAATGGTCGGCATGCGACAACGGCATGATCCGTACTAAGGCCGAGATGGATTTCTCAATGGTTTGTTTCACAATAATTAGATTGGTACCTAGAGTGCGCCACTGCAAAATTTAAGTTTGCGGTAATTTTGGATTATAATCCTATGCTACTTCCTTCCTACTAATATTATAAATGCGAAAGGTTGTAAGGATGTATGTGAGTGAGTGTGAGTGTATGTATGTTTGTTGCTCTTTCACGCAAAAACTACTGAATGGATTTTCATGAAACTTCGCAGTAATATAGCTTAGACATCGGAATAACATGATTTGTTAAAATTTATAGAGATTTTTGAAGCGACTGGTTTCCTGAAGCGAAGCGAGGGCTGATTTACTAGTTAAAAATAAAGCAGTTTAAAATGTAAGACAAAACATTTAAAAGGTCTGATTTTGGCTTGATAAAGTTAAGTAAGGCCATCGCTTTCACGGTTTAATTTATCAGATTTTCTAAGGCCAAGGCCCCCATACTCTTACAAGGCATGACTCTAAAATCTTTAATTCTGCAAATC
>DWJQ01000547.1:0-13815 GCA_018248915.1 Hesperia meskei straton | reverse complement strand
ATTGTTTTTATACATCAGATCATAACTGTCACGGGTAAAACAGACTTCTACCGTATTTTTTAAATAAGCCCTTGGGTCGGATATTTGCATTCTTCTTTGTGACACGTAATTTAGTATATTCAAAAAATTTTTGGGTGACATAGCCTGTAAAATTACTTTTGAGTTATTATTTGAAGATACACATCCTTCAAAATCGGTGAAATCATAGAGTTTGCCTTTTTTCATGGCCAACTCTACCTGGTGATGCACTTGGTCACTGCTCCTAAATGTGTGGCCAGGCTCAAAGTAATGAAGAACAATTTTTTTGATAGCAATGGCTTCACTATTTATCATGTGAACAAGCATTGAGGATAAAAGCCAGTTTTTGTTTTGTGCACTACAATTATCAAGCCAGATATGTACACACTCGATGTCTCTATTACGCAAAAGAAAATGATAGAAGGTAGACATTATGTCTTCTTGTTTTCTTTCTGCAATTTCATCATGCCAGATAAATGTAAAGGGTTTACATTTCATTGTAATTTTCCCAAGTGGTGCAAAGGTTTGGTTATGCGCTATAAGCTATAAGGCGCTGACAGAAAATTGCCGCTTTAAACGTTTCTAATCTCGGCAACATGATCACTTTTTTCAGATCTGCACTGTAAAATACCTATTTGAGGTTCGCCTTTGTGTTTTGTGTAGAGCTCTCGTGCTTCAGTATACCTATGATGATACTGATGGTGTACCAAAATAGTTCACAGGTATTTTACAGTGCACATCTGGAAAAAGTGATCATGTTGCCGAGATTAGAAACGTTTAAAGCGGCAATTTTCTGTCAGCGCCTTATAGCGTATAACCAAACCTTTGCACCACTTGGGAAAATTACAACCAAATGTAAACCCTTTACATTTATCTAGCATGATGAAATTGCAGAAAGAAAACAAGAAGACATAATGTCTGCCTTCTATCATTTTCTTTTGCGTAATAGAGACATCGAGCGTGTACATATCTGGCTTGATAATTGTAGTGCACAAAAAAAACTGGCTCTTATCCTCAATGCTTGTTCACATGATAAATAGTGAAGCCATTGCTATTAAAAAAATTCTTCTTCATTACTTTGAGCCTGGTCACACATTTAGGAGCAGTGACCAAGTGCATCACCAGGTAGAGTTGGCCATGAAAAAAAGGCAAACTCTATGATTTCACCGATTTTGAAGAATGTGTATCTTCAAATAATAACTCAAAAGTAATTTTACAGGCTATGTCACCCAAAAATTTTTTGCATATACCAAATTACGTGTCACAAAGAAGAATGCAAATTTCCAACCCAAGGGCTTATTTAAAAAATACGGTAGAAGTCTGTTTTACCCGTGACAGTTATGATCTGATGTATAAAAACAATTTAGAAGATACCACGAATGTTTCTCTTCGTTTCATGAATGATAAATATCTCAAAAATCCAAGTTTAATGAAATTTGAATTCAGAATTGAACTGAAATGTGTCGAACCTAAAAGAAAAGCTGATATAGTTGAAAAATTATCAAGCATCATTCCCAAAATGCACGTGTCGGTAAAAGTTCTGACATAAACATTTAAAAATTATTAAAGTTTCCTGAATCAAAGAGACTGAATAAATATTTTAAGATAATAATTTTATTCTGATGAAAAGTTGTTTTTTGTTTAATTATACTTGCTGTTTAAAGTTATACGATACCATTTTTTATATATACGAAATTATTAAGAAGATTTAGAAGAAAGTTTTGTTTCAGGAAAATACTTTTTTGTTTTTTTTTTATAGAATATATTTATCATATAAAATAATTATAGAAGTTATGATTTCAAGTTCAGGAAAACGTGTGACTTGATTTGTAAGTTGATTAAGTTTGATTTTTTGTAATATTATTTAGTTATTAAGACAAAGTTACCTATGTTGATCTCCAGTTAGGGATAATTAATATTATTGTTTTCTCGAATAAAACCACAAGTGGCTATTACCGACTTAATTATTGTGATATTTACCCTTATAAAGAACTGAACTTTCCTCACAAATTAGTTAATAAGTTTAATTCAATAAATATGTTTATGTTTTACGAAACCTTGGTTATCATTTATTAAAAAAAATCTTTATTTAGTTTCACTAGTTGAATAATCATTTTATACTTAGTCTAATATTTTTGCTATTATTTCACTATAACGCCGTTAACGTAAAAAGTTTCTCAGTTTAACAACGTTTTAGCGTAACAATGAATCAAATTTTTCCTGTGAATTAGTAACCATTTGTAATTTTGTAGACTATAATGCGGCAAAATACCCATAACGGCATTTAAGTCTAACATAAATCAGTTCTGTATAACCCGATGTTAAGCTAAACCAGGGTTACAGACTATAGCGTCATTTTAGCTTAACATTTATGAGACCATTTATAGTGCTTTAAAATTCAATACTATTGTTTTAAATAGAAACACTAAAAAGCCGTTAAGGTCTTCGTAACGGCATTTTAGTGAATTATTTCCGAGACATTAGAAACATCAATGATTACCAAAAACGAAAAATGCATTTTTCATTATAATTAAATCATATTTATAATTAGGTAGAAAAGTAATTGAAAAGTATTTTACTTCACGGATATTTTGGTACTTTTAGGTCTCAAATTGGTGATGTTATTGATAAGTTACATAGGTTTACTTTTTCGCCGCGTTTTTTGCTCATAACTCAAAATTGAGGTTAGGTAGATAACGGCATTATAGATATACCACGGCAGAATTAAAGAAATGTACAAGTGTATTGCGTTTCAGCGAGCATTCGAGCAAGTTGTATTTTTTCCAATAAATCAGATTAAATTTTTTGTTTGTCTCGATTCATTTGACTTGTGTAAATCGTTAATTCGCTTTCGTGTATATCTCGATTCTGTAAATAAATTAATTTTAATTTACACATGGCTACAACCCATTATTGGGCCACTACTGAGCACGGGTTGAGGAGGCCTAGAGCATTCTCCACCACGTTGCTTCGGCGATGGCGGATTGGTGGAGCACTATTTATCAAGTCAGAGTGTTGTAAATAAATTGTCGACGGGACTTCCTTTGAACCCCCCAAAGTGGGTCCTGTCGACAGCCCTTTTTCCGCGTGGTTTTAATACAGTCCAACCTAACCTATACCTAACCATAGTGGGTTGACTTGTTATGATTTTTATGGCGGGGGGCTTCGGTAATCTTTGTGTGACATTATTTGATAACCATTTATCTATTTTGAGAAGCAAAAAGAATATTTTTTGATCATAATATGATGATATACTTCAGGACCTTTTTATAAAGTCACTTAAAATGTTTTTTTGGAATTATTTATTTGGTATTGGAAATTTTTATTCTTAGACTTAGTTCTGGTGATCGTTTAAATTATACCCAACGAAAAGTTTATTGATCCAATAGGTGATAGTGTTCAATTCGATTTGAAGTTTTTCATTAAAAATATTTCTTACCTCTAAAGCTTTTTAGAACAAAGTTCCTTTTACATATTATTTGCCTTGTATGTCAGCTGGTATATCATGTAAGTAGTATCAGGCATGTACATACAGCAAACATAATAGATTTACCGTACAATATGTACGCTGAGCTGCCGTCAACACCGTCAAACGGAACGAAAGCTATCAGTCAGATTATTCACGACTGTCAACAAATTTGCAACATAATAACAGCGTTTGAATTGTTGTAAAAATTTGGTTCCGTTGTCAGTAGCTAACACAACATTTTATACTTGATTAGGACACTTTTGTGTAATTATGTCATTATATAGTACGTGATTTCGGAGACAGGAAGAGAACAAAAATTTTTGAACATCAATAAAATATTCTGTAAACTGAATTTCTGAATACATATACTGAACTGAATACATATATCATGTAGATGTAATAAACCTGTATCCGATCGATTCGTTAAATGAGAGATAGGTGCCTATACCTACTATGAGAAACACTATTTTTAAAATTTTCGTCTGTCATCCTTTGATGTTGTTCGATTTGTATAGTTTACTAATATATTTGTAATTAGTAAGCTTCACTTAACTAATTACTTACTTATTTCAAATGGTTTATAAATATAAAAGTTAGTGTCAGTTTAAAGAATCGCGCCTAACAATTTGCTAGCAATCCAGCAGGTTGCTAGGTAACCAATATTTCGTATTTGTAGTATATTTTATTTTAAATATCACCACCTATTGTACCCTGTACGGCAGCGTCAATAGCACTGCAAATATATGCAAAATCCATTTCAGAAACGATTGGTTCTGGTCTCGTACAAATCGTTAGCGCCGTCTGGACTAGTCTTGTTAGCTATCGCATTCTGCAATACACGTAGACGTTATTATTTTCTCTATAATTATCTCTTACGTCAAGAAGGATGAAGGATATTTATAAGGGAATCCCCTAACTAATTTATTAACACTATCATAGTTTATTTGACTTCAACCCATTAATAGCCTACTTGCACGGATCTCTCCTCATCATTAAGGAGGCCTAGCGCCTGCGTTAGTGGCCAACGCCAACGCGTATCGGAGGATTTCATGCCGCCCGAGGCCTACGACTACGACATTGTTTATCGAAGCCGCTATGAGCTATGAACCCTGCAATATATTATGTACCTACATACAGTGTTTTAAATTCAAATATTACTAATGGATAAATATAGAATCTCAGAGTGATGTGGCATTTAAAAGATGATGAAAACATATCTATTTTGTGGTTTAAACATTTGATTTTAGGTACATAATTATTGTAACTTGGTTACAATTGTGTACGATACGACGTGTATCTGGTATTGTGAATAAAGATAAAGTACCTAACATAAGTGTGTGTAATGTAATGTACTTTATAAATATTGTTATTGAAAAATAATAGTGTTCTCCACTTCTTCTCTTACATGTAAACTATGTGTGCCAGCCAAATCATACCTACCCCTCCGTCCGCGCAATTTTCGTTAAAAGCGTTTAAACGTTTTTGCTTCACGTATTTATATAAGTAGATATTCATAATGGTAATGAGTATCAGGGGTTAATGTAACGCATTACTTACATTACACTGTGGTAGAACATTAAACTAATAAGATACGCAGTTCAAAGATCAGCAGTGAGACAGAACAGAAGTACAAGATATGAATAGAACCATCTCTGTGTTATGCATAAAGTGTAAAATCAATTATCTCGACTTGATTATTCGACTTCCTATTGACGTACGTGTATATTGCTTTTCGCATTGCCTTTGTTGTACAAAAGAAATCTGCATAGACCATGTGGGCCGCTGAAATCTGAATGAAATGCTTGTTAACTGAATGACAATAGTAACTGCGCGGTACGTTCTGTGGTTGAACTTTGCGGCAAACCGAAGGCTTGTAGGAAATAATTAGTTGTTTAATATTTTCTTAATCTTACAGGAAAGTGAGTAACTGAGATTCTATCAAATTCCTAAAGAAGGTTATTAATTCTCGTAAAATTTTTGAATCGTGATACTTAATAAGAGAAGGAGAGTTATAAATAAATAAATAAATAAATAAATAACGCTTCACGCTCATTGCTCCACACCAGGATTCCCTGTGTCGTGAGTGTCATGGACAACACACAAGACAAGGTCACACACCCAGACCGAGAATGGAAATTCAAATTCATCATTCAAATTTCCACCTAGCTGAGAATCGAACCCAGGACCCTCGGAACAGCGATCCGGCGTGTTAACCATTGCGCCATCCGGGTCTTCAAATTAAATTTAATTAGACTACAACAGGGGTTCTAGGAGAACTTCGTTCCGGCGACCTTCATTGGAACTTACACTTTATTTACTTTGACTTATTATCCTGTAAATTTAAAGTCTTGATATAATAGGTATAGGTACATCCATGTTTAAGTAGTTTATATTGTTGATATAATATTACAAATATATTTTATTTAAAATAAAACAAAAATGTTCTAAATGTTTTTTTTTCTATTCGACGTTTTCTGCAGTGTGCTGCTATAATTAATATTTTGTTTGTCAAAGTTCGTCTTTATCGGATCGCGTTTAAATTATGTGTATTTGATTCCAAGTATGTTATGCGACTATGAACCCTGTTACCTGTCGAGCAATGCGTACCTCGTCATATATGTACATGAAGCGACAAAGCTTGTCTTCACAAGGACCGGCGGTGGTCACATACTTTACAAAGGCAACACATCCTTTATCAGCCGCTCGTTTACACATATCTGATGTCCCGCTACACTACACAGAAATTGTACTGGACATTGTAAGCTCCTAATAAAGGAGACGGTGCCAAATCGTGTGTGAAATGTACCCGCAATGTACTGACACGATTTCCGTAATCTTTTGTTGATTTTCGACAATGTCTAAAGAGCATAAGGTTACGGCCGTTATACCTAACCGATATGTTTGTCAAATCGATCATTTTTGTATTTTTTTTTATGGAATTAAGATAGCAAACGAGCATGCAGCACCACCTTCCGTTGCCGCCCATGACAACTGTGACCGACCCAAAACTAGACTCAATAAGTCTTGTTCTAATTCGGTCACAGATGCGTTGCTACCCCTGAGGACTGAGATGGTCGTCTCTAAAAAAGTGTAACCGGCATTTGTATAAAAATAATTTAAGTATAAAAAAATCCTTCCATTTGTTTCCAGCGTATGATAGTAGAAAAGTATACATTTCCACGAATGCGAATAGTACCTACAATCAGTTGAAAACAAAATTCTATCAACCTTTCCCGTATTGAAAAGCCTGGTTTAACATTCCACATGGCATGTTGTTAACGAAACGTGCGTTTCAATTGTTTCAATATATTTTCCGGGAACAAACAACTTTACCAACGTAAAATATTCACCTACTTGAAATCTTTGTTGATTTTGTGAATTTTCAAAATTAGTTAACAATTAGGTAGGTGATGATATTTTCAAAAGGCCTCAGAATAAGTCATAGCCAAATAAGTTGGACGAAGGTAGATTGCTACGTGGACTACTGAACAGAGGATTCATGCATCTTTAGTTTTCAAATAATATATCCGTATTGTAACTAATCCGTATTGTTACTTATACTCGCTTTGGGAAAGGAAAAAATTTTGAGAAAAACTGCACCACTTTTTACGGTGGCAATAATTTCAATCAGTATAGTTTTCTTTGTTTTCGTGTCGTTACAGCTTTTTCGTTTTAAACTTACTGTTTATTTTTCAACACATTCAGGGGATTAGGCAGTCGTTAATTAAAAATGTGGGCCAAGCATCGTTACACACAACTATCGCAGTTAAAGTTTGCGCGACGAAATGTTATCTTAATGGGGGTTAAGCACGGGTTGTTGTAACCCGGAACGATGTACTATGTATAATTATGCTGTTTATATTTATATAGTTGCACGTGACGTTTGTCATTTACATTTATAAATGAAAGTCAATTTAAGAGCTTAACAAAAATAAGACTCAAATAAGCAATAGCAGGTGCATCAGACGCTCCATTTATTACTATCATCGCTATCTTTAACACCCTTATGAAATAGTATTTTACGTTGCATAGCTTTCTTTACGATAAAATTATCAGGTGTATAGCCGATCAAACAGTACATCGAGTCGAACATCAACGAAGTTATTTATAGAATGAGTAATGTCTGCCTATACTATACTACTTCAGTATACTTATATGAAGGAGAAACATACGACTCTACTCATACGTCGTTAAAACAGACCGCATTGGGGTTATAATAATGTAGCAACAAGCAACGCAGTATTTTAAAATAAAACTCCAACAATCTGCTCTGGAGTAACGTATAACGTATAAGAGTATGCTCTAGGTCCCCTGATGTATGAGGACTATGACTGTACTACGTAAGGTAATGGACCATTAAAGGGTTGATACTCTATTAAAATTGTAACTTTTTTTTTGGTTAGAAGGTTATATTTAACAAAAAATGTGTGAGGGTTCTTTAGAGGAGGAAAAGACTTTTTTTGTCTGTATTTATGTTTGTACGCGCATCACGGAAAAGCTTCTCAATCTCATCAATCAAAAGTTGCCAGAAGTTTAACTTAAAAACTGACGCATTTTCTTTCTTCGTACGCCGCATAGGACTCACTTAAAATATTTCATGATATAAAACAAGTAATTAACACTTTCAAACATAAAGAATAAGATATATTATACTAGATTTACATCTGGTTTTATTATTACATCAGATCTGTCTGTCTAAGGGTGCGTACAGATTATGTAACATGTTATATAACTTATGTTAAAACACGTCCACATTATCTAACATCGTTATCTAACAATGAAACATGTTACAAGACCGTACACATTAAAATAACATTGTTGTATAACAGTGTTTTATAACAATTCAATGCGTGTCATTTCTTAAAATATAGCATATAACATTATTGCAAAAACTAATAACATGTTATATAACTTGTTTTTGAACACATATCGTCCACATTAAAAAAAACATGTTATTTAACTATTTTTATAACATGTTTTGTTATATAGTCTGTACGCACCATAATAATTGTCAAAAAGTCACGTGATAAAGAAAAGCGTGCGCCTCATTTATTACTGTCCAAAGTATTTGACAATAGGTCAAACATTTCAAGACTAGTTCTTCTAAGACAAAAGCTATTTGTGAATCCATCTGGCTGGCGCCAGCCAGGTAATAATAGCTGATCGCATCTTCTTTAATTTAAATAATTGGACTATGATATGTAATCGATTATGTAAATAAATACATAATAGCTATTTCAATGTATTATTACTATTTTTTTTTCTCGAAGGAAAACGTGATATCCAAATATATAAAAAGGAAAAACTGACATAATAACTGGATGTCTGACACATCAAAGCACATTTAAAGTAGGATTAGAATTACATACAAGAAATTTCTTTTTATAGCGTAGGTGACCATTAAGAAAGTATGTTTGGAAATTCGCCTTTTTAGAAGGTAAAAATGTTGTAGGGGAGGGTAAAGTTGTCTAAAACTGTCAGTAATGTCAGTAATGATAAATAACGATTATGAGATATAGTAAACCCAACTTAAGACTGAAACGAAAGAGGCGCTGTGGGACGCGTTTGACATTCATTTGACCAATCATTGCACACTAGTAACTTGCAGATGAATGACCACAACGTACTTATGAATGACTTTTCGTTAGTTCTAATTTTTGCCATTTCAGAGATAAGTTGGGCGCACTGTAATATGGCATCTTATAAGGTGACAGTGACGTCGTGAGAATTCTTCGTTAAAAAAAGTTTCGTTCAATTTAAAATCAGAACGCTGTTAGAAAGTCATTCTTAATTGAACGACTCGGTTTGTTTTATCAAATGTCCTTCCAAACAGGAAGTGGAGCCGCTAATGCGTTCACACTCGCGCCATGTGGGAATCAAAATGACTTATTCGGTCCGTCCATGGTGCCGCTGCGGCTTACCGCTGCGATTTACTGCTGCGACTGGTGCGGTACGCAGCTTATCGTATTATATGTATTGAGGTGTTGTACGAAAAAGTGCTTCTCAGATTGCAAATTTATAATGATAAAGCACTTTTACAAAGAAAAAAACTTTAATAATCATATTTAATAATCATATTGCCAACAGGCATTAAGTCCGCCCTTTGTACACCTAGCTTTAGGTTGTTGCAATAAAGTTTTTTAAATAAAATAAATAAATAAATTATAATTAATCACTTAATCAAATGGTATTGAAAAGTCCTTGATTGATTAAATATTACAAAACCAATTTTTGGGCATTTTCTTAATTCCAATGTAAGTAAATAAATAGGTATAATTCTATAGTGTTAAGATGAACATATTGTTATTATAACATTACTCTATAACCATGGAAAAATTACGTTATTTCTTGATTATAACTACGACATGATCTACAGCCGTAAGCCGCAGCCGCAAGCCGCTAGCTCACGCCGCATCGATTCCGCCATTACTATAATTTTGTTTACACGCCATTTGTGTATTTTATATCGTTAGCGAAACGTCCGCCACCATTTGGCTAACGATGGTGGACCGATGGTAACCGTCGCCCTCGATCGTAATTTGGCCAGTCAAAAAGCAAACTGGCGCGGACACGCGAATGGTTTTTCGAATTTGGAAATGACATTAGGTATCATGTGTCGACAAAGTGTTGACATGTTGGGGAGGTCGGGGTTGGTTCAGACAGTTGGAACAGTAATTCGTGTACAAAGACGTGAGTAAGTAAAAAGTAAAAATCATAACTAAGTAGAAACGTTAGTATTTTATATGCATTTTGCATAATTCCTAGCCGGGACAGATTGGTCGATATATACCTACATGGTACATAAAATTAAATATTTGACCTCGTGACATGGTGTTAGTGATATGATATGTTTTATCCATACGAGACATTCATAGATTCTTGGACTTCCGGACAGAAGAATTCCCATCCCAGAGAAGGACTACGTGTGTGTAGCATTAAATATCACAACGATCTTCGCACGTGTAAACCGCTAAATATGACGCGTCACAGCGAATTAAAACTCTATTAAAACCACATTAGGCACCATCAACCTGTAGGTGCTCTCGTCTTCCTCGTAGCGGCACGGGTCGACTCCGACACTAGAACAACTACGTAAGGAACAGAAGATTTTCTTTAGACCCTAAAGCGCTGAAACTTGGTTGTGTGCGTGCCGTGTAATACGTAAAACACACCCAAATGAACAGTAACGTCTTCTCCGTACACTGTACAAGCTCAACTTTACCTGTACACACAAAGCCTCTACTAACACCTACAACATAATTACATCAACATATTTTTTCTATTTTTTACAGTTATATGTTAGTCAGTCAAAGATTATTATGTTCAGTTTCCTGTTAAATTTCGCGGTAAAACTTGCTTAGGTATTTCCGGCGATATTTGTAACATTAGCTAATACACCTTCTTAGAAGGTGTGTGTGTGTGTGTGTTTAAATGTTAATGGCCGACAAACCAGCGAAAAATCGTGGTCGGTACTACCCACTGGCGAGATGTCGTCATGGCTCACGCATAACGCATTGGTGGCTGACACCGGGCTGTCTAGTAGTAACACTGTGATCGATCGAAAGGTTCCAACTTCGATTCCCGATGGGATCCTCACGATTCAGAGAAAACCACAGTGTCTTCCATTCTGATCCGTATAGACACTACAGACTCTAAAAATGTTTTCTTACTTTCAGTTAAGTATAGTTTTTTTTTAAACGTTTCATTTTCTTAGAACCGATTACAAACCGAAAGCAAAACTTTTAACTGGTAATTTAAATATTCAAACCTAGGACCCTTCGAAAGCAGCACAAGATAACCATTGCGCCATAGGGGGTTAACACTTATTAAAATTAGTTCCATTATGTGTTACTTTCTTGCGAATCTGTTAATTCTCCATAATAGAACATAATTCGTAAGTTAGCGTTGAATGGGCGATCCATTAGTGAAGCGAGCATTGTGCCGGCGGGTCGCGGGGTCGATTCCGCTGGGCGTGGGAGCACCACATTGGGGTTTGTTGTGTCACCACTCGGCTGTCATCTCTGTGGGAACGTGGGACTCGACACATGTTGGTTTCAACTACTTTGTAGTGACAAGAGTTTCAACCGTAAGTGCTCGTAATAAAACCCATAATCCATTGTAGCATTTTCTAATGTCTTACAAACCCCTTGTCGATACTGTAACGAGGAATGTATGGAAATTATAGTTTTTAACGGTTGTATTTGAATAGGATGATAATATTTATGAATTGTTGTAAGGTGATATATGTATTTGTACAGGTAATCTCCTGACAATTTGATAGTTTAATCTGTTCTATGATTTGAACTTAATAATTTGGTATCTAATAGGCATACTATCTTATTATAATTCACTTGTGAACTGCCCTCGCATCGCTTTGGATTTTTTAACATACATAATCATTTAAATTGGCAACAATGTATGTAATAGGAAACAGTGTTACCTTAAAAATTACAACACATCACAAGAAAACCGCATTCAAATCGTTAAGATGTTCTTGAGATTAGCAGGAAAAGGAAAGTAAATAAATACGCGTAATGAACAGTTTCTCATTATGACTTACATTTATTTATATAGACTACAGACATCGACCAATAAGAATTTTACATACGTACGGATTGATAATATATTTTAATTTGTATAAAAGTCATAAGAATTTCCATGACGGCTGATCAACAACAACCGATCTATTATAAGGCGCGTCCACGTCCCCACTTTAATTAGCGCATTTGCGACAATCGCAAAAATTGGCGTTCACACGACGACCGGCGCGTGCGACGGATCGTATGTCGTGGGAATACGCTCGCTAATATCAATGTAATACAAATGTTTAATAATGTACTAGGGAATGGTGAAATGAAATTACTCGAAATTATTTTGAGAAAGAAAAACTGTATTGAAAGGAGTGAGAAGAATTAATGTGTTTTAATGAGTGTGAATTAGTGTGAATTAATGAGTTTTTTACTACTCACTATTACATTTATTGCGACAGGTAAGACATGAAATCAGTTTTCACCGCCAATCAAGTGGCATCTTGTGTTACCATAACACACCAAGCAACACTTTAAAATGGTTCAGGATTCTGTCAACTGCTACTAAAAAATTTATAGTAAACACTTCAACTCGTTAAGGGCTCCTACTGAGCACGGCTTTACAGCATATTCCACCACGTTGCATCAGCGCGGATTGGTGGAATTTATTGCAATACGTTTTAGTGATACTGCTATCCGACTTTGGGCCCTATCAAACGTCTCTCTCCTTTGTAAACAATCACCGATATCTGTCGCATAACCGGATAAACATGGCGAAATGTGTGTACTGTGTATCACGGCGCGTGTATTAGATCGGATTTCATGGGAACAGAACTCATTTTTACCAACTAATTTGGCTTACGTGCGTCTCACGGAGAGACATTTTTACACGACGACAGATTTCCCTGTGTCGAACAACAACACATCCAGACTGATACTTAGAATTAAACTCATCATTCAAATCTGCGCTTTATTGGAGTTAAATCGAGGACCCATTAAACGACAGCCTATCTTGGTAACCGTTAAACCAGTTACGTCGTAGATAAAACACAATAATGTATAGCCCATATTTGCTCCAAGGAGTCAAGTAAATCTAAATAAAAAACACCCCGTTCGCACAAGTGTCAATATTGAAAATGACCACCAGCCGCCATTTCACGAGAGATTAAATAATGCTGATTACATATCGAAGTCACTGGAACAACAGTCCCAATAAGTTTCAGGTCCACATATTGCCGATTTTACTACACGTACCAGGATAACAGAAGGTTCGGGTAGTGTGCCCAGTCGATAAGGACATTGGCAAGTACGCGAATGTCCAGCGCTGCGCCGCGACCCTCGGAGGGGAGCGACCCGACTTTTCCATTACCATTAATTCTCCTAAATGAGAGTTTACTATTGTGTCATCTTGAGAGCGGTCATACGTCTTAATGTAGCTTTCTTTTGTTTTGGCTTCGTTTTGTTTTCAACATTTTAGACGCATCCTTATTTATTAAGACATATCTCGGTCATAAAGGGTAGCAGGTATACACAATTATTAAAAATTAATTTCAATTTCTATTTTTAAAGATTTTTTGTACTATAAGAATATTTTTTTCTCTTTCGCGTCCTTTAGGAAAAACAAAAAATGTAGATACCTAAAGCTCTTCTTCAAATTTAATCAAAAGTAATCGAAGAAGCTTGGATGAATAGATAGACAATAAGATGACAATATGGAGCGCTCATAGCCCGGCGGCTTGCGTCGATAGAGCATGTTCTAGGCCTCCTCAGTAAGGGTGCGGTTCCACTGTGACGGAGCGG
>DWJQ01000546.1:0-13819 GCA_018248915.1 Hesperia meskei straton | reverse complement strand
TTGTAGTCTTGGTCTGTTTACGGACTACGCGTTTTGCAAATAAAGGTGATTGTTAATACATTTTTGTTAATGATTTGAACCTTAGAGTGTAGATAGTTGGGTGGTTACAGACGCCATATATTTTCAGCGTGTGACCTATAAAGGGTTAAAGAATGTACGCTCTCAATATTAACTCGATCGATTTCTTAATAAACTATGATCTCTACTATATAATTATTTACTAGGATTCATAACTAAAATATTTTTACACTATCGTCTATTCTCAATATTGTTGATATAAGAAAAATGCAGAGTACCATAATATAATTTATTCATGGTTTTATACAAAATATTAAAAATATCTTCTATATGGTGCAGTTGGACTAAGGAAGAACAGCGTTCTTCTCGATCGTCTTTTGCGTTTAGTTGTAGCGACTGTTGTCGGTGGCGTATCCTGGTTCACCCAACCGCCATGATTGTAATAAAATTCTGTGGCTTCTTGAGACTGCACATCATCTGAATCGTCTAAGGTATACCGCATGAAATAGTTTTGAACTGGATTATGTGTGGATTTTTTAACATCTACTACATTCAAGTAGTTTCTTATTGAATCTATTCTATCTCGCAAAAATTTTGGCTTGTTGAAATTTGGTAATGGTTGTTGGTATTCTGGTCGATCTAAAATATTATTTAGAGTGTCTACTCCCTCGGTGACTGGTGGTAGTATGTTCTCCCGCACATAATTAACTTTATCTCGTGATGAAAAACCACTTTTGTGATGTCCTTGATGCACTTCCTTGTAAAAATCTTCATTGTTAATAAATAACGGTTTTGGCCTGAAATATTTCTTTAATCCATCCGCATCACTTTGCTCAAATTTAGGAATGGAGTATTGTCTATTACGTGGCGAAATATGAACATTTCTGAGTAAAGATTGCCGGTGAATTATTGGGATATCCTTAGTCTGCTTTTTTTGGGTTGCAAAGCGCCTTTGCGAGAAGAAATCATGTGATTTCATATTTAGTTCTTCCTTATTTTTACGTCCTATTTTTATTCTCTTCATTATTTTTCTTTGTTTATGCGATGGAATCATCTCAATAGGATATAATTTAGTTTTTTCAAATGGGTCCAAAAGTGACTTCATGTTAGTTCCCGTTTCGTTCAATTTATTTTTGAACACGCTCTTTATTGACTTCATTTCGGCATTATCTTTTGACTTTCTTCTTATAATAATACTTGTTGTTTTATTTATTACATGGACTGGTGTATGGTGAGAGTTAATGTTTTTATTTTCGTGCATGTTTCTATAAACATTCTTTTTTGTTATTGAGGTCTTCCTTCTATTTAATAACGGATTAATGAGCGGCACATCAGTTTCCTTTGGCGCATATGTGTTATATTTAATAAATCTAACTTTTATTGTGGTTGTTGATCTGGATGCACTGGAAAGGTATTCAGTTTTGCGTCTCCCTGTGTGCTTGACTGGATCTCTTTTTAAATTCTTGATTTTCTTTGGATTATTTTTTGCATAAACTATTGGATATGTAGTTGAATATGATAATTTAGAGTTTTTGTGTTTTATATAAGAACTATGCAAAATTTTTTGGGAAGGAATGTGATATGAACTATTATAAATTACTTTATTGGTTTTCGTTTTCAGTGCCAAAGAATGTGTAGTATTTGTTAATCTATAATTTTTGACCTCGGGAATTTCGCCTCTCAAACGTAAGTTATTATTTGATAAAATTGAGTCAAATGTTTTGTGTGCAATGTTTATCGTCTTTATCAAATTTACGCTTTTATTACATTTATGTAAATCGACTTTTTGTAAGTCAATATCTAAATTATCATCAAAACCTGTCATGTTTTTTGATGCTTCTTTATATATTATTATAGAATCGGCTTTCTTTTCCCGGCTTTTCTTAGTAAAGGCTTCAATTGGCAAAAGTATTTCACTCATTTGGATTTTATTCATTCTATTTTTCAGTATTACTACATTTTGCTTTTTGGGTGTTTTGATGGATATGGAAGAGTTTTTATGCAGTATATTCTGTAACTTTTGCTTTGTTATATTTTTGCTATTATAATGAGAGATGAAGGTTGGTAATGGACTCGTTGAATACGATGTATTTATATGAATATTAACGATAGATTCGTTGATGCTAGTTATTGTAAAAATATTATTTAAGTTTCTGTTATCATAATGTGCAAGCGTCGTGAAGTTTTTTGTAAAATTTTTACTTTTCGAAGTCAAACATCCTATTTCGGTACTTGCATTTAACTTTTGATCTCTTATGTTTTTATACGTATTTACTTCATTCGTTTTAGTTTCATTTTCAACTACTGCTGTGGTGCTGTTTTCAAAGTTAAAAAAATCCGTCCGAATTGTTTCAGGGAAAGAACTATTTATGATAGTTGCATCTATCTGAATATTCGACACTGGTACCTTTGTATTAAATTTATTTATGTAGTATTTCGGTTCATATTTGTTTTCAGTAAATCGTAATGTTGGAGACGACGAAAAATATAAATATTTCGAAGACTCATTCAATTTCTTAAGTGCATTAATATTTGTTTTACTTTTGTCGTTTATTATTACTTGTGGCGCGTGTTTTAATACATTAAAATTTAATATTGGGTGTAGATCTTTACTTGCTTTACTATAATCAATAGTATTTGTCTTCAAATCGTGAGAGTTGGGCGTTTTTATTTTAAGGAATGTAATAAAGGGCATGGATTCATGGCGCAAAGCCATTTTTACGTGATCAATATTTGTACTTGTAGTTTTTTCACTGATATTAGTCTTAAAACTTGTCACATTGGGCAATTTATTAACTAATATAGGAACAACTTTAATATAGGAAGTACGATTGGGTATTGCTTCTGTATTTTTATTTATTAACATATTTTGTTTCAAGTCTTTTCCCGTTGTGTAAAATAAATAAGATGGGACAGGGATGACGGTTAAGTCAGATTTGTTGTATCCCCTCGGATTCTCAGTTATATTTTGGACCAAATTATGAACCAAAATTGAAGGACCAAGAGATTTCAATGACTCAGTTATTGGTAAAACTGTTAAACTTTTGGTTGATTTCTTTTTTTCTTCGAATTTCGAAACTTTATTATTTGAAACAAACTTTTTTACGTAATCAATATTAGTACTCGTAGTTTTTTCACTGATATTATTCTTAAAACGTGTCACATTGGACAATTTTATAACTAATTTAGGAACAAACACTTTAAGCGAATTCGTTAATAAATTCTGAGGTGAAACTGAGGTAAAATAATGTTTGTCTGTAAAACTTTCAATATAGGAAGTACGATTGGGTATTACTTTTATATTTTTATTATTATTATAATTTTGTTGCAAGTCTTTTTCCGTTGTGTAAAATAAATAAGCAGGGACAGGGATGACGGTTAAGTCAGATTTGTTGTATTCCCTCGGGTTATCGGTTATATTTTCGACCAAATTTGAAGGACCAAAAGACTTCAATGACTCCGGTATTGATAAAAATGTTAAACTTTTGGTTGATTTCTTTTCTTCTTCAAAATTTGGATCATTATTATTGGAAACAAATTTAAGTGAGTTAGTTATGCCAAATATTTTTAGTGCATATGAATCTGATGATGGAAAATTCTGCGGGGTGACTAAAGTAATTCCAGAACTGTCAAAGTAGTCAGTAGTATTTGGTATATTTTTTGTGCTTTCTTGAACTTTCCAATTTAAAAGCGTTTCGTTTTGTATTAAATCATTTTTATTTGTGGTATATAGATATGAAGAATTTTTAGTGGCAATAAGATCAAAGTTATCACTCTGTTGACTGAGAGTTGCATCTTTAATGCGTTTAATTATTTTAGATTGGTAGGAAGATTTCAAGAAGTTTAATGTTGATGATTTCCTAAATGTAAACGGTTTATCTGATTTCTCTTTTTCGTTAAATTTACTTAGTTTCTTGTTCAATAATTTACTCATTGAACCCGTACCATCATTGATTTTTAGCGTAAAAAGATTTAATGAGTGTTCCTGAAGTCGTTTTGTAGTCAAATGAACTTTCTCTGCAAAACTATTAATATCAATGAAATTTGCACCATATATTACTGTTTTTGCTTTTTTGTTCATTGTCATTGGTGTGGTGTTGTCAGTGGAAGGCAAATTCGAAGAAATAGTGGTGGTAGTATAGTTTGATTTATTGTATATCCCGTGATCATAGGTTGTAACTTGCAACAAATTTAAAATATGAAAAGGATCTGTTTTTACTGGTATTGTAAAAGGTAATATTTTATTTGGGCTCTGTTTGCCTCTCAATGAGAAACTTTTAGTTTTTAACGGGTTGCTAGTGGAATCCATAGAACCAAAGGTTTTTAACGTATTAGGTTTCGATAAACTTAAATACTGTGGTTTTGTTATAGGAAACCTATGATTGTTTGCTAAAATTTGAAAGTCAGGTACTGATTCGTTTCGTTTTATTTCTTTTTCTATCGCCAAAAATAAATCAGGTGTAGTGGTGTCACTAAAGTCTGATATATGTTTTTTGGAATGATTGAAAACTTTGTACGGTTCCAAAATATATGGTTTTGTAAAAGTTATTAGTTTGACCGATCTCCCTTTTAATTTGTATTTAGAAAATTTCGTTTTCGACAATTTCGTCACTGAATCCTTCGAATCATAGCTCATAAGCTTAAAAGAATTGAATGAATGTAATTTCTGGGATGGTACTGTATGACTCTTGTCTGCATGTTTGTCAACATTGAAGTTGTTGTCAGAAGTTTGTGTTATCTTAATGGTATTAATTACCACATCAGATATTGTTGTGTTTTGATTCATATCTCCCTTTGTCGTGACATATAAACCGAAAGGATTTGTGATGTCTGTAAAGCCTAATTGATATTCATTACTGTTTCTATCAGTTGTATATCGACTCAATTCTACATGGTTAAAAGTTTTAAATGGTTCTAATATTGATGGTTTTAATTTTAATATTTTTTCTGTTCCTTTAAAGGTTGAAAATTTCTTGTTTGATGATTTGCTCATTGAATCCGTAAAACTAAGATTTTCAAACACATAAGGAGTAGACGAATGTAAATTTTTGGTTGTCATTGTAGTTAAATATTGTTTTTTCGTAATATTTTTAATATTAGTCGAATACATTTCGTTCATTAATATTTCTCTATTACTACTTTTTACTTTAGTGATTGTTTTATTTTGTTTAAAATCTTTTTTAATCATGGAGAATAAATCAGAAAGAGTAGTAGAATTAGTAAAGCCTAATTCATTATACCTTTTTTCATAATTGCTTGTAGTTTGAACCAAATTTGGGTAATCAATGGCTTTCAGTGATTCTAAGATTGGTGGTTTTGTAAAATTTAATATTATGCCCGATTTTTCTTTACCTTTGAATGTTAGAAAAATCTTATTTGAGGATTTTCTCATTGGATCCACAGAACCAAGTGTATTTAGATTATAGGAATTTGATGAAAGTAAATTTTTTGTTATTAGAGAATAAATATTACGTTTTCTTGTAGTTAAATTTGTGCTTTTTATTGTTCTTTTGTTATTGTTCATTATCTTATTTGTTTTTGCTTTGTTTATATTATTAATTGCTCTAGTTATTAATGAGTTTTGTTTAAAATCTTTATTAATCGTGAAAAATAAATTGGGTATAGAATCTGATATATTGTATAGCCTCGGACCATCGCTTATGTTTTGAACATAATTTGAATAATAAAAATCTTTTAAAGGTGCAATTGTTACCGTTTTTGTAAAAATGTTTATGGGCTTCTCTTTTCGTTTGATATCTAATAAATTCGTTTGCAGTAGATTTCTCATTGAATCTGTAGAACCAAAGGTTCGTAGAGCATAGGGATTTGGTGAGCGTAAATACTGCGGTGTTATCGTTGTAAAACTACGGTTGTTTTTTAGACTGTCAATATTAGGCAAGTTCATGCCATTCGTTATTATTTTTGTGTTGTTTTTAAATTCTAATTTAGTTAATGCTGCATTTTGTTTCATGTGGGTATTCGTCATAAAATATAAATTAGAAAGAGTAGTGGTATCCGCAAAGCCTGATTTATAATAGTCCCTCTGTCCATGATTACTTATAGTTTGATTAATTAATTTTAAACGATCCAAAACTTTGAGTGGTTTCAATATAGGTCGTTTTTTAAAATTCAATATTTTGATCGATTTCTCCTTTCCTTTGAAAGTTGTTGTTTGACTGTCGTTCGTGAGGCTGTCAATACGACTGAAGTTCGTTACTCTTCTGTTGTCACTTATTGCCACTTTCGTATTTGATGGATGATTATCAATTATCTTTTGAACAATTGCTGTATTTTGTTTCACATCTCTTTTCACTGTAAGAAATAAATTCGAAGTAGTAGCGGTAACATTCAAGTCAATTGTTTGGAATTTCATTTGATCATCAGATGTATTTTGAATTAAGTTTGAATGTGTAAGAGTTTTAAACATATCTGATATTGTTGACTTAGTAGATGTTGGTATTTTGAGTGATTTATTCTTCCCTTTTATTGTTGAAAATTTCTTTGTCAACGAAATTTCTATAGAATTTCTTGTATCAAAGCTTTTATTTGGGCAGGGATCCGTTATTTGGAAATTCGGGGATGTGACGGAAGTATTACCAGGTTCGTCTCTATATCTGTCAATGTAGCTAGCACTATTTGTTATTACATTAATCTTTTTTTTTATTATTGCTTCAGTAGTCATGTATTGTTGTAAGTCCCTCATTGTTGCAAGTGATGAATAACTGGGTTTTGTTTTTTCTGGAAAGTCAGATTTGCTGTATTCTTCTTGACCATGGGTAGTATTTTGGACCAAATTTGAATAAATAAAAGTTGTCAATGGTTTGAATGACGCAGGTTTTGTGGAAATCAATATATTTGCATCTTTTCCTTTTTCTTCGATTATTGCAGTTTTTTTCTTCGACATAATTCTTACCGAATTGGTTGTATCAGAAGTTTTATTTAAGAAGGGAGTCGATAATGTGATGGAATTATAATCATGGTTGTCTCTATAACTGTCAATGTAGTTGGCACTATTCGTTATTTCTCTTACGTTAAGGGAGTCTGTAGTATGCAAAGTTTTTATTAAAGAGGGTTTGGTGATTGAAGTAAAATTACCTAAATCTCCAAAACCATTAAAATAACTAGCATCGGTTGTTACAGCTGATGTATATTTATTGGTCATCGCTTTAGTTATTCTGTTTTTTTCTTTTCGACCTCTTTTAATAAGAAAAACTGAAGATGAAGGCACAGTGGTGACAATAAAATTAGATACACTGTGTCCATTCTGACCATCAGTTGTTTTACCAATCAAGATTTTATCGTGGGGAAACAAATCTTGTAATTTTCTGTGTGAATGAGGAGACCCTTTCAATGACGCCGGTTTTTGTGTTTTTACTAACGACAATTTGTTAACAGATCCTTCTTTTTCTTCAAATTTTGGAAATTTCACTCTAGATACCTTGTCCATTGATTTGGTAGAACCAAACCTTAGTGCCATTTTGTGCCTGTTTTTATTCGTATTTACAATTGAATAAGGAGTGGTGGCAATCATTATCTCGTAGTTATTTGATCTTTCCTGTACGTTAACTGTACTTTTAACCATTTGTGTAAGCTGAGAAACTGACTGACTGTTAGTTACAATTTTCGTGAACGATAAGTTTTTGACTGCTGTTGTATTAACTTCTAATTTTGGAAAATTTTCTTCGGACAAAATGCTACCTATATTCGTAAAATCAAAGCCTTTCAGTGGATAACGATTTACATGTAAGTTATCAATATAATTTGTTTTGTTTGTTATTGCTTCCGTATTATTCATAACCATTAGTGGGCGTATGTATTTTGTATTTTTCGTTTTATATTTTTCGTTATGTAAAAATAGATTAGATAAAGGAGATGTTTCAACAATAAAGTCGAATTTATTTATTTTATTTCGATAATTGTTTTTATTGCTCGTTTCTAAACTAAAAGAATTTTCGACTAATTTTTCTTTTTTCTGTAACTCAGAATAGTTATTTTTGGACACAATGCTCATAGAATCATTGGAAAAATCAATATTTTGCTTCAATAAACGCAGATGTTGCGATTGCATCGTGTTACTAATATTTTTATTTGTCTTTGAGATATAAAACATATTGTTGCGAACTTCTTCCAGAGGTTTGGATATGACAGTTGTTCTAGATTTTGGTAAGGATTGTAATGGCTTAGTGATTAAAGAAGTATTTTGCTTTTTAATTTTTTGTAAAGTGCTGTTAATAACATGCTTTAAGCCACCATGATTACTGATTGATGTTAAATAATCATAATCTTGTGATGGTTTGGATGTTATAACTTTTTCACTTTTTCCATCGATTCTATAATTTTTTGCAGGTAGAACGATCACTGTGGGACTTAGGGTTTGTTCTTTACCGCGAATATTTATTAAATTATTGTCATCATAGATTGTTATTGATTGCGTCAAGATTTTTTTCAATTGTGTTGTTGTATTTTTATATTTACTTCCTTTCTTTCGTTTTTTATCATTCTTTCCTTTTGCCGTCTCATTCATTACATTAGTAACTTTAAAGAAGGTGTTATTTACGATATTGTTTGTGCCGGTTTGTTTGTGTTGGGTTTGTCCTTTATCTTTATTGAATGGAATAATACTTATCTTTTCTAATATTCCTGAATGATTCAATGACGGAAAGACATTATCTACCTTGATATGTTTTTCATTCGATTTTTCTGTCATTAAAAGAGTTCTTGTAGAGGTTGGTAACTGTTGCATAAAATTATTTGCACTTTCGATATTCTGAGTATTTGTTAGATAAGATATACTAGTTTTTTGTTTATTGTTATGGTGAAGAGATACAGTTGTTTTAAATTCTAAAGATTTTGATTTAACTTGTATCCGTCCAATACTCTCTCCACTTTTGGATCCGTTGCTCAACATTGGGTCTTCTGGAAGATGTTTTAGGCTACTAACTCTTTCTGTAGGATAATTTTTATATATTGTTAGAGCATAGTTATTTATATTAGTTGTAGAAATATTTCTTGCCGAATCTAATGTATCTTGTTTTCTAATAGGCTTTCTAAAACTTGGATGTCCTGAATAAAATGTAGAATTAGTTGCATTTTTATCATCAACCAATTCTAAATGATTATTGAGCACTTGTTGATTGAATTCAGCAATTTCTGAATCGTTATCATGTGATACTGAATATTTACTTTTTAACCGAGCTTGTTTTATTGATTCTGTTGGTAAAGAAAATAAAATACTATTGTTAGCTCTTGTTTCAAACCTTAAATACCTTGAGTGATTTAATTGCGAATTGTCAATCTTATTAAAATCCTCAAACAATGTTATAATATTTTCAGTTATGTTCTCCAATTTATGAATTACCTTTGGTGATGCAGTGAAAAAAGTATCTGTAACAGTATTTAACACGTGTAAATTCGAAGTTTTAGCCTTTAATTCGTCATAAGTAACGGTAGTTGCTAATACTGAAGTGGGTGTCATAATAGTTATGTTGGTTTTACGATTTTTATTGGGATTTGCATTCAATAATAAAGATTTTTGTTCAATTGCTATTTTTTTTATTTTATTCTCTGGTACTAATTCAAGCTTTGTTGTAACATCATAGTCAAAATTATTATTTTTACCATTAAATGGCTTAGTAATAGTTATAGGACTGTTATTTATAACGGCAATTGAAACATTATCCGTGACCTTTGGTATCACGTGAGTACCATTTTTGGATGGCATTATTCTCCCATAGTTGAAACTAGAATCAAATGTAATCTTTTTGCCTTGGATATGAGGTATAACGAGGATGGGATTTTTTACTGAGATTGTATTTGAAAGATTTAAGCTCGGTCTAAGCGAGTTTCGATCAATAACATTTAAAATTTTTCTTTCATTTATTATTTCTTTAGCAGAAGATACCTTGCTCAGTATTGTTTTTTCAACTAGTTTTGTCATGTTGGATACTGTTTGAAAAGCGTTAAAGTGTCCCTTATCTGTAGTAATATGACTGATTGTTGTAATTTCTGGTATATTCAGTCCAATGCTACCAGTAGAGTTAAAAAATAATTGTGTAGAATTTTTGTACATATATGGTTTAATTTTATGTTTATTAATTAAATATTTAATTTTAATTTGTGCTAATGAAGGACCATCTGCAACTTCATATTTATTGGTATTATAGGTGTTGGTTTCTTTGAAATTCACGGTTGAGTAATTGAACATTGAATTGAGTCTTTTCGGTATTATGTCCGTTCTAGAATCTTTATGTAATACAAAAGGGATGGGAACGTCCGACATTCCTTCATTTGTGATGATTTTATGTTTTTCAAAAATATTTGTATCAGATGATTGAGTTTTTTGATCAAAGTTAATATTTTTTGTTTTGTTTGACATAAAACTTGACTTTGTTTCATTTTCTGCAGATATATTTATTAGATGATGATATTTAACAGTTACACTATTTATATCTGCTGTAATACTGGCGTACTTAGGTGTTAATTTGGCATTGTAATGATTAAATTGAGTAAATTTCATTTTATACTTTGGCTCTGAATTCAGTGATTCATTATAAGCTGTTTCATTATTTCGCGCCGTGGTAAATACTTCAGCTCTATCATTTATGTCAATATATATCTTAACCTTTTCTGTGGTAGTTTTATTTAAATTATTGCTTATTTTTTGCCGTTGTTTTTGATTTTGAAAATGTTTGATTTGATTTTCATTTTCAGCTGATGTTATATTGGATAACTGTAGATCAATCGAAGTATTGACCAGTATTTTATCATTTTCAGGCATAAATGTTGTGAGTTGTAGATATGATCGTGCATTAGATTTATATGTCGGTCCTTGTTGTGCTAGTAACATATTTTCATATACATTGTGTCCAATACCACTTTTGGTCTGAAAATTGTTCTCTTCAATAACAGTCTTGAAGCATAAACTTAAATTAGTAGAACAACCAACATCACGATTGTTACTATCAAGCATATTATTGTAAGTAACTGATTTGGTACTAATATCTTCGATTTCCTTGTTATATAATTTAAACCAGTTTTTTATTTTGGAAATAGTCTTCTTATAACTGGGTTCTCTTTTCTTATCGAAATGATCGCTAACATTGTTACTGTTATACTTTATGTTGTTCGTACTGTTTCTTTCGAAGTAAATTGATTTACATAGGTCAACAGAAGAGTTTTTGCAGCACATAATAGTATAATCATCATGATTAGTTTTAACATAGAAATTTATGTATAACTTAATCGCGTTTCCTTTGCGTAAACGCCTGAATACTTTTATTTCGTTGCTTTTAAATTTGTTGAACATAAATACAAAAATTGATTGTAAAATACAGGAGGACGCCGATTCTGTTTTGGTTAACGTATTGGAAAGCCTCTTGAAATTCATATCTATGACATCAATATCCACTGGAGAGTTTGTAAAGATCGCGTTGTTTACTTCATAGTCACTTGTTGTAGAATCATTATACAGACTAAAGTTTTTATTTAGGTCGGGGTGCAATGTAATAATAAGTATGGAATCTTGAAACACATTCTGAGGTAATAAAGATTGTTTTAATATGCTGTATTTACGAATATTGTATTCATGATATTTTCTAGTTTCTAGGAAAATCTTATACAAAATGTCGAGGTTACTATCGTTATTATCTTGATTAAATTTATTCTGGTCTGATACTTTTTGCGTATTGTTTTCATTCAAACTTTTTTGTAAATCAAGTGTATCTCGGGGTTGCAAGACATCACGTAATTTAGCAAATTTATAACGTATCTTTGTCTTTAAGTCTAAACAGGTTCTATTATAGATCTCAACGTAGATGTCTGAATTATGATTTTTATTTTCGACGATGAGATTGTTTGCCCCATTAAAATCACTTCCTCTTGACTTTAGCGTTTCTTTCATGCACACACAAAGACTTTTCAGTAATTTATAGGTTACGTCATATAATCTTTCATCACTATTTGTTTCGTTAAATATTCTCAATATTTTCGACAACACTTCACTGTCTCTAAAATTATTTCGTGGCACTTCTAATAATGCTTGGTTTTGGTTGATCGAATAGAGGAAATAGAGAAACGTATAACCAAAAAATTTAGAGTTCATTTTCACGTTATTTTAGGTTTGTTTTTTGTCCGCATGTTGACTGTTTTGGTGCCGTTTACGACGGAATGCTAGACTGAATGGCAGGAACAATGCTGCTCACGTAATGCCATTGTTTAGAATTATTAGCTCTGAAGGGAAACGTTGGCGCAGCTGATAAGGGGGAGACTGCTGCTTTGCATTCAAAGTTTACGCCAATGACACTTTACGTCTCCGTAACAATGTATATAAAGTCCCTTGACGATAACAAAGTTATATCAAATGGTTATTGTTCATTGTACATGCCGTAGTTGAGACACCAGTTTCTAGATAATATAATTTTATGTCATATAATATTTTGAGAAAAAAATTGTGAAAATACTTCCCAAGATGCGAAAATTATAAAAATCACCTGTGTGATGGAATGTCTCAACGCAATTTCGATGATAATTTACTTGGTGTATTACCAGTATAAAATATTTTTAGGGACATAAAAGAAGATGTTATCATCACACAGTTATGTTCGGTTAGTTACATAAATATTAGCAATGTCAATACCGAAAGACTCGCAGATGAATCCAATCTAAACAAATCTGTTATATTTTCACAACTCTAGATAGAGTATCTACTGTAACCGATCAATAAATATTGTGTTGTTCTAACTATCTAACTTACCCAGTTATTCATCTCCTTCTGCCTATCCAAGAGCAAGTTTTGTAGCTTCGGGCCAAGGTCTTCCATAAAACTCTTTATCAGCGCCTGTGTGTCTTCCAGTTGTTTTTGGGTTACGATCACCGAAGCGAACTCTAGGTAAGAGTCGAAGGTAGCCTGGAGGTCTGGCACCGGCAGCTTCGGAAGCTGAACATCCTGTGAAGAGAACATCAATTATTTCTTGTTATAACGATTAAATAAATAGGACAATTGATAATCCCCGGATAACTTTGTACTACTAAGTAAATCACCTACAAATTACAAAATTTTGTCACCTACTAGATAACTGAGATGAGGATTATGCTTAGATAGGAAATGTAATTATAATAAAAATCTTCGTGCCCCAGGGGAAGCCCTGACCAGCGGATAAAGAAATTCCTGAAGAGATGTCTGAACTTCATTTTACTCTTGAATTTATTTTTGCAATAGTTGTGACTTCTTTTATGGCCATACCGAGAATTTCCAATTATGTCCCCAAAACTTCATTGGTAATGAGGCTGCAAAGTAAACAATTAGGTACCTGGAAGTCTTCGTCTTCGGTGCCGTACACCTGTGTGCTCAGCCATTTTTTGGGCAGCGACAGCAGTGATTCGCCCCATCCTGCAACGAAAGAGAACAACGTTATTAATACTGATATTAAGTAGGAATCTCAAACATACCTATTACATACTTTTCTTACCTGAACGCAAGTTCTTTAAGATATATTCGTACAACCTAAACGATTATTTATTTCTGTCGAGATATCAAAAATGAATAGAAAGGGCCATAACCAGATCTCAAAGTAAAAAGTACCTATCTTGTTACGAAGTTAATGCTCGTAACAATTGCTGTTTTATCGAAAGCAGGTGTCCGACTGCCGGCGAGCAGCGATTAGCTATGGGCTCTTTTCTCGCCCAAGAAAGGGACTAAGGGTCGATTCAGACATATCAGTGAAGTGTCAGTTCCGTCACAGTTCCGGCAAATCTTTCATACATTCTCGACATTGTCAGTGCAGTGTCAGTGCTGACAATGCCG
>DWJQ01000545.1:0-13819 GCA_018248915.1 Hesperia meskei straton | reverse complement strand
ATTAATCCTATCTTTCTATATTTTTAAGCCTATCAAACTTCACTCCAGAACCTAAGATTTCTTAAGATGGAACCTTTTTTAATGACCTGCTTGACTGTTAAAGAAAAAAAAATATACCTGGTTAATTAGAAATAATGGTATTATAGGAAGCTATTTAAGACTTATTAGCCTTCATGACTTCTTACTCTTGACGGGTCGTTTCGAAGTTGTCTCAGAATGTTCACTTCTTCGCGATGGGAACTCTATCGGAAGTCCTTCGTATTGCCATTGTCTAGAGCTGAACTTGCGTCGAAATTCTTCCCTTTCCACTGCCACAGAATTTATAGCATCAAATTAACAGGCCTTTTTACCTTTGTCATATACAAAAATTATGTTATCTAAATTATTATCACCAACTGCACCTAGTCGTTGTCGAGTAACATAATCAATAGCCATTGTATAACAGTAGGTATCGTTTAAAAAATTACTTGTACCACGTGGGTATGCTTTCGTATTGTAGGTTGGATATCTTTTCTCATGATAGAGGAGGCCTGGAGTAGTGGAAATGGCAGCCAATTCAATTGCAATTCATTGCAATTCTTGTGGGCCCCTAGGGTGACTAGCAAATGCCACTTACATTAACAAAGTAAGTAAATATTGTTGGGGTCTACTTAATTGCGTTGATAAGTAGGTATGGGTAAACACTTAAACTTATAGTCTTGCAGGTAATTAACACATAACATTGTCAACTTACTGTCATCTGAAAAACTATCCGAAGCTGCAGAATCTGGATGCAGACGACATTGAATTTCAATGAATGTAGCAGTGATTATTGTTAATATCTTTTTCAAATCCATTTTCGATAATTACTGTTATTGTTTAAACAAAATGTTAACTGATTATGTGATTTACAATTTTTTATTGGATAGAATGTAATTGGTTTAATTTGCTACGTCCGAATAATAATAGTTCTTTACGCGTAAAGTACCTACAATGCACCGATTATTTCATCAAGAGGATTTCCCGATTAATGATAATAATTGATTATCGAGTAAACATCCTCAGTAATCTCCAGTGAATAAATATCCCTTCAATACTGATCGATAATTTTAACTTACTTCGAATTGCTGAAATATTTGCAATACGTACAAATTTAACGACATGAAATAAATAAAACCACGCGACAAAGTCATAAATATTTTATTATACAGGTACAGAGTGATACGGTAAGAGAAATAGGTGGTCCGTCAGTGTAAATACTTGTTCCATCCGAGACCCAAGGCGGGCCAAGCTATTGGGAGCACCAGCGGTTTAATAGGAACGGAAATGATGGGTTTATAGGGGATCGAGATTCCATGGTTGATGACACTGGAGTAGCCGTAGGCCGGAGCCACCAGGGGAACATGGGCTGCGGAAGAAAAAGCCTTAAAGTCCACAACAACCGTAGTTAGTTCTAACGGGGCGTGTGGTTAGTTAAGCGCGGTGGGAATACCTCGCGAAACGGGGTGGTCTCTTCACGATCTTTCCCTTCACTGGAAAGGGAGTTTGAGAGTCAGTCAACTAGCTTTTTCAACTGCTGAAGCGTGCAGCTATTGTGAACTGTATTACTGTATGGTAAAAGGTCCCTTATGCTATAACTGCTTGTAAGTCGCTGAACGACACATGTTTCGACTAGGCGCTTGGGAGTCAGAACGTCTTTCTTTTCTTAGCTGACAGTTGTCATGGCATCAGAGAAGCCTTGGTGTTATGCCCGTTGGTGACCACTTACTATCAGGTGCCGCGTCTGCTCATTTATCGGCTATTTACTAATTTAGTCTCTCGTGATGCATCCTGCTCAGCGGCAGAAGAAAGACGCGTAATGCCTCGTCAACCGTCAACTTATAGAGTTAAAGGTCGCTGGTTTAGGTCAACCCTGACTAGAGACGGGCAAAATGTAATCATGATTACAGATTACAATTTCACCTACAAACCTGAAAATGCCCATGCGAGCACCTTTCGAGAAACGTTAAGGGGGCGTTCTTGCTGGAAATCGTGTCTCTAGATTTTGCCCGCCTCGAACTCTGAGTTAAAGTTAAATATAAGAGTTACCGAGACTGGTGAGTCCTATGGGTGGGACCGGGTTCGCCATGCTCATGCCGATGATTGCGAGGACGATTGCCACCTGGAAATTAAATATTTTTTGTTATTATCCTCACCATCACCATCATCATCGTCTCAACCCCATATGACTGCTGGATCAATATCATTATCATAATCACCAACATAACTGACCCATTGTGGGGGTCTCCTGTCATGATGTGAGAGGCCATAGTCCACCACGCTGGCGAAGTGCACCTTTAAGATCAGTATAGAAAATTCTCAGGCGTGCAAGTTTTTTTAAACTGTGTTTAAACATAGGATAACATTTTATATAGACAGATACATAGATATTTTCACCCTAAGAGGGTAGGTTAGGTTACAAATATTTTTCCAAATTTAAACGGGGACAAACAAAAAAAAATACTTCTCAGAGCTATTAAACTTAAGTTAGCTATACCTAATTTAAATGGAAACCTTTTTTTTGAGATCGACTGAAAACGAATTATCACTCACCGCACACTTCATTTTGTTAAAATCCGAGTATCAATCTGTATCACTGAACGCACTACGGATGTTCTAGTATTTATAATGTTAGTAATTTCAACTAACCTCTATATATACCGTCGGTCGGGCATTCTTCACGCACGGACGGACAGACATCCTTTTCAGAAATTACGTTAGAAACTTCGAGGGAAATCGAGGGTATACTTTGTATGTAGATAATGTAAGGCTCTTTGACAATAGGTTATTTTAGGTATGGTTTAATTTTGGTCCGTTTCTTGGGATTCTTTTAGCTGAGGAGCTTTTTTTGTTGTTATTGTTGTGATTTACCTAATGGCTGTTGTCAGTTCTCTAATAAGGATTGACTTCCGTTCTAAGCCTTCTGTGCTGAAGTAGTTTAGCATTTTCAATGGACTTAAAAAATGAGGAGGCTCTGAACTGAAATGGCCGTAATTGTCTAGGGTGATTTCTCGTGGTCCAACTATTTAGTCCAACTATGACGTCACAGTTGGACCACCTGCCAAATTAATGTACATATTTGACAATTGGACCACGAGGAAGACCTTATTCCTCGTGGTCCATCTGCGAATAGTGCAGCGGTACTCAAACTTTTTTTCATAGGGGCCATAAATATGTTTCAGCAGAGCGATCCCGGGCTGCAGGTAAAAAATATTTAGGTCTAAGTTATTAAAACATAAAGGTTTACTATAATCATTTGAATTGAGGTGGGCCATTCCATAGGGTGAGGCTGGGTGCAGGTCGAGTATAGCTGGTCTAGCGGTTAGAAGAGTGTCAGGTTAGGACTCTAAAATGTGAATCTGATAAATATGGGTACGTGTAATATCGTAATGTCTATTAATTAAAACAGTTTTTAAATATATCAGACTTTATTTTACTTGAGAAGTAACATAACAATATTAATATTCTAAATTATAACGTTAAAAGTAAGAATAATGAAGCCTACACCATTTGAGTTGCCGCCGAAGACACGCAATATTCACTGTAACAAATAAATAGTTGAGAATACCTTCGTATAATTTACTACAATAGTAAGTAGGTTCAAGTATTCCTAATTTATTACTTAAGCAGGTTGGTATTGGTCATCGCCAGATATGAGCAAAATGTACCTAATCATAATTAGGTACAGATTACAATTACGCTTGAAGGAAGGGTTGTCTTATCAGCGGACGCGGACAAAACATCGGCAAAGTTATAATGGTCACCATGCCGGATCGCCGTTCGAAGGGTCCTGGGTTCTATTCCCAGTGCGGCGAAAGTTTGAACATTTATTTTTTGAAGTTCTAGTTTTGGTTGTGTCTTGTTATCTTATGTGTTGTTCACGGCACGGATGACACAGGGAATATGAGTGTAGGGCTATGAGTCTGTGTCTCTGTAGCGTTTTTTTTAATAGAGACAGCAGACACACATAAGTGTATGACACATGTACATACGTTTATGAAGATAGCCTGTTAATGTTCTCACCTTCCATCGATCGTTATCGTAGTCCCATTTGGAGGAGATGCCGTCGATGGGGTTCACTCGTGCGTCCAGCATCCGTCGCAGCTGGGCCTTTTGGCTGGCCTCCGAGAACGAAGACGGCAGGGGCTCGTGTACTGGGAAACCAAAAGCAACACAAAGTCTTGAGCTGTATGCATTACTAGTGAACCACCCTCCCTTCGCTTCGGGACCCGTAAGTATCCTAAGTGCCTAAGTGTTATAATGGAACATAGGCTATAACATTGCCTAGTTTCATCAAAATAGTAAATGCGGCGTGATTGAGTAACAAATATCCATATATACAAACTTTCAAATTTATAATTTTGCACGCCGATATGCGGATTTGTTTATGTGTAATGTGTATAATGTTCCTATGCAAGGGCGTACCCATTTCCTGATCCTTCAAAATAGGTTTTCGAGGCAGATTTTTAAAGGGTACAATCGTAACAATAGTAGGTAGGTAGGCACAGCTACTTTCGATCCGACGTGAATTATGTATTATTTGGAAGTTCCATGATATCTGCGACTGAGGTAATTCAAGGGTTTGTATATGTTCCTAATCTTTATCCCTTGAATATTTTTCTCACCATATAAGTGACAGAATATGGCAGCCCAGAAGCCAAAGGAGATGATGAAGAACCACCAGCCGAAGATGAACTTCCACAGGCCTGTGGGGTGCTGGAACTCCGCGAAGGTCTGACAGAAGGATGCCCGGTAGAGAGCCTTTTTCTCTTCACAGCACAACTGGCGCCAATCCCCTTTCTCTTTCTCACGGAGGCACTGCAATTCGCGGAAAAGAGAATTATTACTAGAGCACTTGATAATCTTCGTAATCCATAAGAGCTCTTGTACATGGCACGTTTTCTTGACCGTACGGCGTGTTTGCCGTGCCGTAAAAAAACGTGCTAGCGTGTACATGGCACGGTAAAGCTAAGTAATCCATACAACACTGACAACCGTGCCTACACACGGCGAATTAACCGTAGATTTTTACGCCAAAAAAACGTGTGTCTACAAGAGGCCTAACTGTCCCACTGCTGGGCACTGAATCTGAATCTAGATTTCACCCAGGGTAGTACCACCATCTGTCACCGTACAGTGGAGCTGGTTGCAATTCACATATTAGTCTACAAGAAGAGCAGCACGTGTGCGACCGAGTTTGGACCAGAATATGAGATATAGAAGTCAATAGTAGGCTAGCGTTCTTTTGAGTGGTTTATTTAGACATTTTTAACTGTAACTTAAACTTACACAAAGCTCCCTCGTATTTTCTTTGAATCGTATTGCAGGGAAGGGAAACTGCGGGTCATCCTTGTAATTGTAACCGCCGTTGATCCCGTAACCGACGACGTCACGGTTCCCGATCCTGGACCTCCCATAGATAGTCCTGATGCCGTGAACTGATGGTAGCGCGACCCCAAAATATTTTCTCGCGAGTAAAACCATAGTTCACGAAGTCACGAAGCTCAATTGATGTTTGACTTTGACACCATCTTTTGATATATTTTTTTCTAACCTTTTTACTGCACATTTATCCATTTGGCCATGTGTGAATTACAGATTATAAATAATGTATCGTAAATTGGCCAGCGTACAGTTATAAAATTGTGGCGGATCCGGATACCACGCCGGATACGATATTAAATTAGGTCCAACAGACCGACCCACCAGAACTACCCACCGTTTGTAATAATAGCTTGCGAATGAACCATGATGTTAAGTGGTTACCAGCGCCCATGGGCAGTTGGGAGTTCAGTACCACCAAAAGCACCATTGATGCAACGTCGACCAAAACAAGGAAGAGATCCCAGCTAGAACAACGACTCAAAAGTTACCGAAAGCCCAATAAATATATCCAAAAAAAGCACATCTTAGATATAAAAAATCTTTATTGTAAGTAACTCGAAAATTAACGTAATTAAACAATAATTTATGTAGACGATGAACTTGAGATTTCTGTCCGTATCCTCACTGAAAAGAAAAATACATTTTAAAATTAATAATTGCGTATTTTGTACCATTAACTCCTCCACCAATCCGCACTTGAGCAGGGTGGTGAAGTATGATTAAGGCTTTAGGCCTCTTCAATGAAGAAGAGGGTTCCCTGCTTAGTAGAGGGCCATGAATGAGTAGAAATCCAAATGATAAAGCTGAAGAGTTTTTTGTTTATTTGGACGCGCTAATCTCAGGAAGTGCTAGTTACAGTTGAAAAAATAATTTTGTGTATGATAGCCGTTCATTCATGAGGAAGGCTATGTGCAATTTTTTTTGATTAGCCTTAAAATTATTTTACCAAAGTGTTACTAAAGTAACTGTATGACTTGAGGAGGTTGAGAATTTCAAAGCCTTACTTTCCATCTATCGTAATCATAGTCCCATTTCGATGAGATGCCGTCTATAGGATTGACCCTGGCTTCCAGCATCCTCCGCAGCTGAGCCTTTTGACTGGCCTTCGAGAAGGAGGAGGGGAGAGGCTCAAAGACTGGGGAATGAAAGATTTATTCAATTTATTAAGTACACTTAATCATACGTCATTGATCAGAAAGAAACACATCAAGTAGATAAGTCCCGAATATCGTAAAAATAATATGTTGACCGGTAAAACCTAAGAGATAGAACTCTGGGTTACGCAGACATATACAGCAGAGGCGTATCAAGAGGACCTTACCTTTTGAGTATGTACAAATTCTTTCGAACAAAATTGGTATCTTTAAATATTTTTTAAGAAGTCTTCGCTTTACCTTTTCCAGACGTTGGCTAATTAACCCACACTGGAATACACTGTGACGACCGACTGAAAGTTTCGCTTTTGGTTTCAAAATTCTAATGGTAATGGAAATTTGGTTCCAAAATTCTAATGTTGGCCTTAGTTTCGGTTTCGGCCGAAACTAAGATCAAAGGCGAAAGTTCGGTAATTGGTTTCGGTTTCAGCTGAAAAACCTGTTTCGGACGGACACTAGTTATATTCTTTGTGTAATGAAGTTTTTCTCACCATAATAGTGACAGAATATGGCAGCCCAAAAGCCAAAGGATATTATGAAGAACCACCAGCCGAAGATGAATTTCCAGAGGCCCGTGGGGTGCTGGAACTCCGCGAAGGTCTGGCAGAAGGACGCCCGGTAGAGAGCCTTTTTCTCTTCACAGCAGAGCTGGCGCCAATCACCTTTCTCTTTTTCACGAAGGGCCTACAGATTTGCGAGAAAGTATAGGTAAACGGAACCAGGAACATTTCAATAATTGTTTTGAAATTGTATTTATGAAAGAATGTGTTAAAACCTGATCTTTCAATTCGGAATATACTCAACTTATTACTTGATACTTTGATGTTGGAAAACGTCGTGGAGAAACCTGCACATCTAACAGTTTTTCATAAAGATCTAAAGGCCTGAAGTCCTCTCGTGATGCGAGAGAAGAGCCGTGTCCAGTAGTTGTGATAATGATGATGAAATAATAGCGTTCCTTAACCGTTGAGCACTCAGAAATATTTCGAGAAAATACAAGAACTTCCCAGGATAATCTTGCTTGGATAGACATTAAGTACAGGCGGAGAACCATTCTGTTTACAGTCTTAAAGTGGTCTAAGATGTACTTACGCAAATATCTCTAGTGTTTTCTTTGAATCGTATCGCGGGAAAGGGAAACTGTGGGTCATCCTTGTAATTGTAACCGCCATTTATCCCGTAGCCTACGACGTCACGGTTTCCTATCCGACATCTCCCGTAGATGGTTCTGATGTTCAGAACTGAAGGAAACACTTTCAAACATTTTTTTGCAAGTAAAACCATAGTTCACAAAATATTAAGATCGCCTTGTCTTATTGACATTTCGTTCTCTTTTATTTTTAAATAATCTGACCGGTAGAAATGAGGATTATTGTTATTGAACCTAGTGTTAATCTTAATTTATGCTAAAGTAATTTGATAAGTACTTATTTAATTACGAATCGCGCTGCTTTGTGCAATAAGTACCTACTTATATAATTATTACAGTATGTGTTTATGTTTCCAGTGATGTTACGTACGTAAATATTTCAGTGTTATAAATTAATAATATAGGTAAGTACTGGACTAGTGTTGCTGCATGTAATATTCATGAAGGTAGTATTCCATTATATTGAATTTCAAATTGTTTCATACTAAATTCCCCATTTTAAATCAATATAAAGTAAAATAGCTATTGCTATATTTCCTGATAAATTTTACAACACCCTAACTTATTTTCGATAAGAATTTACTAAGGAAATAAAAATCCTTAGTTTTCCATTACTTTTTCATTCAATAATCACAGCATTACAGTTTTTTCCATCGTTATAAAACAAAGATAAGTATATTTTAACATAACGATTCACATGTATTTCATCAAGAACGTCATTTTCTTCGCTGCTACTGCATTATCCATTGTTGGTGTCACTAATTTCCTCCAAGAATCCGTTATTGATAGTGGCATTCTAATAACAGAAGAAATTATACGTAATACGACGAACAAACTATTTTCAAGCCTCAAGCTTAAGAGAAATCCAAGGTTAGACCAATATATAACAATCAATAGGCACTTCGCTTCCATAACAATACAGGAACATGACAATCTGAAGGAAATAACCAGGTTGTCTAGAACTAACAAAGAAAATAATGAAAGTACTATTTTTATGGCGGCCATAAATGAACTATTGAATGATGATAATCGCAATATTGAAGAAAATGGAATAAAACACGAAGTTATACCTGAAAACCATGACGATAATATAGTTGATATCATTGAAACATTTCTCAAAAGACTCAGACATGCTAGAGAGTTACATGATGTGAGTTCGTACGTTAAAATAAATGAAAACGTTTTGAATATTATTAAAGAAGTACGATCAGCGAATACAACCGATGAAACTAAGCAGGAAGATCATGATATGGCTACATCAGAGGAAATAGATTTCTGGAGTAAGTATTCAAACATTTATAATAAACGAAATACACACTATACGCAAATGTGGTAAGGCCCTGTTCATGTAGTTCCTAAAATCTATTCCATAACATGTATTCAAGAATATATTATCATGACTTATGAGCAACGGCTTAAAGGTAGAAAAATTTTAATGAATCTAGAGACTCGAATTACTCGTATATTTATAAATGTTAAAATTAATTTCAATTCTGATATTAACCTTGTCTTTAAGAACCAAGCGGTCGACGTATTTACCAAGGAGAAAGAACGAAGATCAAACATTATCCTTTTATGGCCAGCATCCAGATGTTCAGCAACTTTCAATGCGCTGGATCCATTATCAAGTCCGACCTCGTTATCACGGCATCTTCATGTTTGCAACTGTAAGTCACTTATGTAATATTTATTATGTAGGTAATTCAATATTAAGATGAGTTACCACATTTCGTTTGCCACATCAGCGTAAAATTCATACATAAATTCATTTTCCCTGAGTCACGGGTAGCGGAAAAAAGACATCATACTTAATTTTGCTGATAAATTTATATTGCGTGCAAGATCGTAATCCTAATCCCAGCGAGAGAATTAAACTATGCGATTATTGCAGCCACATAATTATCTGAATATCTGAAGGCATTGAGATACGATGCACTAAAATACCTCAATATCTGAAGGTATCTATTGTTTCCAGAGCTTGGAATAACAGGTTTTTCCGTGAGAATCCAGCTTTCCTGGCAGTTCGGGTGGGCAGCAGTTTCTACAGCGGAGGCGGTGAAGTTATATCCGTTTTGGAGGTCTACTTTCACCCTTCGTATGAACCGAAGACGTTGAGAAACAACATCTGCATCGTGCGTCTCTCGAGGAAAATAAAATTCAGTTGGAGAGCCAGACGTAGGGTCCGTAAGATCGATATAGACAGACACGCGAGCAAATTACCCTTTAATACACCTGGGATCACGATATTAGGATGGGGAGCGAAAGGAGTAAGTATCAGTACATGAATGTAGTACCGGCATTTGACGACCCAAATGACGCAATGGTTAACACGCCGAATCGCGGTTCCAAGGAACCTCGGTTCGATTCCCAGCGAGGCGGAGACTTAAATGAGTTATATTTTCCGTTCTCGGTGTGGATGTGTGTCCTTGTGTTGTTCTTGGCTTTGGCAACCATTGTATGGTTATGAGAGTAACTATGTATATTATTTATTTATGAAGGAAAACGCTAGAAAATGGCTTAGAGGCATTAGGTCCAATTGCTTTTTCGTCGGAGCCGGTAACGCATCCAGTTCTCTGATGCTGCTCATGCCCTTCAGCGACGGTTCTTTGTCTCTCTGTTGTACGGGTTGTACCTGGTGTTCCGTATGACTGTTAGCCTTCCTCTTACAAGGAGTGGTAGGCACCAGTGTTACATGATTACATGTTTGACTTGATATCTCTCTTTCAGCGAAGCAACATTGTAGGGGATCCATGGAACAATATACTGTCTTATGCTGTTCTGGATGTTTACCCGTTGAGAGAATGCCAAGAAATCTACTCAAAGTAAGTTTGCTGATTAAAGAAATTGACTTGTCGCTGTACAAATTGGATATTTTTGGGAATATTGTTATTTTATTTACAAAATATGTATCTACCTTAATCATTGATTTGGTTAACCAAAGACTATTTGGCAATTTTTCCAGGGAATACGTAACTCACAAGAATTTTTGCGCTGGATTTATGTCAAAAGGGGGAGGAGCATGTAATGTAAGAATCTTTCTTTAAAGTTAATAACTAAAGAAAGAGAAGCCGAGCCACACAATGATAGGTCACCATCACTCACAGTTATTTAAATAGTAAGAACAGAACATCATTAAAAAGAAAGTTAGTAGTTGAATGGCTTGACCGCTTGTGGGAGAATTTCATGAGGGTATCCAATCTCCGGTGTGCACATATAACAATCGGTCCCGATTGTTGTCATTAGACAACGACAACAGTCGTCAAGCCATGTCGAAAAATCTTCCCTTGGGTTGGCCGCTACTTAAATATTCAGAGCCCTGTAGTAGTCTCTTAATGATTTGAAGCCAAAAAATAATTGGAATAATAAATATTACCACAACAACAAAAAAAACTTACAGTTTCTGTAAGTAGTTACCTATTTTTTGTTCTTGGATTTGTTCATGCGAAGATATTTTTAGCCGTGACCACGTGATATTTTAGCTGTAACTGGGTCCAAACATAATTGCTAACTCTTATGTCTTCTTTCCTAGCGTGATATTGGTGGTCCAGGTATAGACGAAGGAACCTTGATAGGAGTGGTGAGCTTCGGTTCTCCAGTATGCGGAGCGGCTGATGCTCCCACAGTGTTCACCAAGCTGGGCTACTACGCTGATTGGATCGAGGGCATAATGCATCAGGTACGAAGGTTGTTGACCTTCGTTAATGGTAATGGACTGGATGTGCCATCATGAAGGATCTTGCCTGGTACCGTCAGAATACATCCTTATCATTACCGAAACTTATTAATAAGGTTAATGGTAGTGATGAACTTTTTTATTTGGAAATTATTCCCATTTTGAGATGCCTCAGCACCACCTAAACTTTTTTCTAGGACCGCCACTGGTAAATTGTCCACGCATTGTCCGTCGAAAAACAATTGAGGATCTAACCTTCTGAAACTGCGCAAAAATAATGTTTAAACTAAAATTTTATTTAATGTGTATTTATTTTCAGAAAGTGCCTTTTTCTAAGCAAAGAACAACCCTCAAACCTAAAAGTCCAATAACAATGGCGTATACGACGTTGGGAACTACCACCTTTAAAATACCTCCACTGCCCGGTGGTAAAAGGGAACCAGTGGGAATAAATGAAATCGAAAATGTCTTGCGATTGTTTGATGATGATCTATTTGAAGACTTCATGCGAACTATGTTTGATAGTAAAGAGATGGCTGAATATCAAGATGCTTTCAAAGATATTAAACAAGATATGGCCGGTAAAATACTAAAGGATGGTAATAACGAAACCGAGAAAGGAATGCAAATGTTAAAATATAAGCAGAAAATGTCACAATCTGAAAATAACTTAGACAATAACGATCATAGTGTAACTTCTTCTTATCTTGACTTTGAAACTGAAACTGCGACTAAGTTGATAGACTTTGAAGCGGAAAGTTTTGAAACAGCTACCGATTCTAATAAATACACAGTCCCAAGCGACGAAAATGCTTCAGAATCCAACAAATTAGATAATAACATAGCAGAATTGATAAAAAATATTGACTTAAAAAAGATTATTGAAGAGGAAACGAACGCTGCAAAGAAAAAGGAAGCTGATGCTTCAACAGAACCAATTTTAATCGACGGAATGGGATTTCAACCAGAGGGTACCAAAAATGAGTCTGTGCTCACTCTTTTATATTTATCAGAAGAAAATAAGGATAAAGATAGTGGGGCTGATGAAATTATAGAGGATGGTAAAGGTTTGAGCATTGCTGCGGATTCGTTTCAAGATATGACACGAAGTAAAGGAAAAAATATAGGCACTTACAATGATTTGCCTGAAAAAGAACTCTATGAAATATTATCTGAAGTTATTGATGATGAAATTCGAAATAATGAAGCAATATGACATCCTTTATGTTTTTTTTTGTTTTTAATAAATGCACTATATCCTTATGAGTTTTATTTCTAGTGATTAATTTTCTGTACTGTCGGAACTGTTTGATTATAATGTTAATAATTACTTATATCTATACATAATAAATAATATAATAGAATATCGAAAAAATAATAAGTGTATTATGATTTTTGTGTTTGTCTGTAGTTTTGGTCGCTCTCAACTGTTGTCCAGTATAGATGCAGTTTTTACCATGAAGCAATTTGCTTCGTGGTTTTTACTTACCTACGGTTTGTAGTTGTAGTAGGTACATAATACATATATTAAGCTTTACTTAAAGAATAAAAAAGTTTATGAAACTAACAATTTTCGAATGTTGCTAGGTACTCAAGGATAGGGGGAGGCGGAGCGTTTGTAGGTTTATAATATTAATTTACTAAAACCACAATAATGGCGATTTATGTCTACATTATCATTTTATTTTGAATTATATTCTTTGCAAAGGTGTTAGTTCAATATAGTTCTTTGCCTCGTGTGATAAGTGATACAAGTCGAGTTGTACCCTTTTTGTGATTTTAACATAGAGGTTTATAAAAAAAAATACGAATTTTTCTCACGTTCTTCTATCTGCTATATGTACTTACCTAGTTTCGGAGATAATTTTGTGCAAAATGATAATATAAGTGTACAAAAAAACCGTAACCGTTGACCAGTTATTGGTAAAAATTGTTTTATTACACTAGTTCAACATTTTCCCGAATATAGCTTGGATTATTATTATTATTATTTATTTGATTATTAGTATTATTATAATTATTCTGTGGATTTATGCAAAGTTGTGAACTAAAGTTACTAAACGCATTAATTGAAATTTTAGTATTGATTATCTCCAACACAGAGATGTCGCTACTAGTACTTGTCAAAATTGTTCAGAGTGTTCAGACTGGTGCTAGGGATGGGCAAATAGGAAAATTATATCGATATATATCGTATCGATATTTTTCAAATGTATCGATATATATCGTCCAAGAAATATCGATATTTCGATATATCGATATTTTTCGCCTATTATGCAATTATTTATAAAAAATGCCAAAATATTCGAAATTTTAAAGTAAAAACACAATCTGGCTGTTTTAACATCAGTTTTATTATTCCAATAATTGCTTTTTACAAAAAAAATAACCGACTTCAATCTTGATAAGTAGAGATAACTCAAAAACTACTCGCCAGAT
>DWJQ01000544.1:0-13821 GCA_018248915.1 Hesperia meskei straton | reverse complement strand
ATAAATTTAATAAATATACATAGATATTATATTAAAACATACCCAATATATATATACACATATAATATAATATATACCTAATAATTTAAATTAATAATTTAAATTCTTAAATTAATAATAATTTTATGTTTGTAATAAGCACTTCGAATCCTAACAAGACTAATTATATTAGCGTCGGTATTATACCTACCTTGAGAAACATATTTGACGTCATTTGAGTAATAGTTATGATTTAGAAATTCAATAAAATTATAAGTTTAGTAAATCGTATAAAATATGCTAAAAATAAAATTAAAATGCTCTACACTAGATTACTGATATAACAAGTATAAAATCACTAAATAACTTACAACGCTATTCTAATAGGAGATTCTACATATAAACATAGACTATACAAGAGTGTAACACAGAATAATTAGAATCTAAGTAATTATTAGATAATCTATAGTTAGTATTACTATGGACATACATACCTTATCTATGTTTTACTGAGGACGAACTTACATTTTAATTATTTATTTAATTTTAAACTATTATGATGTAATATACATATATTTCACTTGTTTAGCTGATATTCACAGAAATGCAAAAGAAAACTATACTGTGAATAATTTATTTATGTTTTATTATTTATTGATAACAATTATAGTAAGTTAGGTCTATTATAAACTTCTGAAATTCAAAGATAGGTTCACATTTGTGGATAATCGGGCAAAGGGAAACGAGTCAGTAGGTATATATTATATAACGTACCTTATATTTCTTTATTAAATTATAATTTCCATTTAAGTTATGTATCACTTGTGAATTAGCTTTGTTATCCCCCGGTAAAAAAAAATCTGTTTTTCTGTGTGCCTGTTTCATGGCACCGTAGCTCTGAAAAAGCTTAGAAAGCCAGTTTTCTTGCGGTGCTTCTTAGATGTTTTGTGGAAATCGGTCCATCCGTTTAAAGAATACCATCTCTTTTCCAAATTGATGTAGGGTATTTGAACATCTATCTGACGTGTGAAGTGAATAACTATAATAGACCATTTGATGGAGGAAAAGCTTATTGACATGAATCAAATTGTAAAATATGATTTTATTATGGTTCCTTAGCAGTATACTAGATGGCGTTATAGAAAACCTCGGAAGATTTCCAAATTTTCAATTTATAGTTATTCTATACTGATAAGCTAATTGCAACGACTAAAAGACTTACTTTGTAACAGAACTGACCGGCAGCTACTAAAGAAAGTTAAATTTTAACTGACTTATTAATATCAAACATCAGTTCATCATCATCACATGACATCACAATATTTCCTACACCGAAGTGTTAATTAAATTCTAATATCCACATCACCAACAATAATATCTTTTGTTGTCCGACAATCCATGGATGACACTGATCACTAACGATCAGGTGACTCCTGAGCTTGTTTGTCGCCTATACATCAAAAAATTCTAACCAGCATTCATTAAAACGCTTTAAATACCAAAACGAAACCCGTATTGCAGTAAGTATGGAAGTTATTAACGCATCCGCAGTTGAAGCCAAAGACACTGCGTAGACAAAGTTTCTAGTATTCGTAGGTCTTGCTATGGTTGTGTGTGTTGTTCAGTTTAACGAGACTGGTTCCTTCAGTGATGGCGATGGCTAAGCATCTGTTGAAGGATCGACAGCACCTCCATCTGGTCCTGCCACGCTTACTGGTGTAGTGCTTCATGAAGCGGTAATCGTTGATCATCAACACGTTCCTCCCGTGATGGGTAGTGATGAAGCTCACCGTCTCGTTACCTAAAAGCCGTTCGATGTTTAGTAACAGGGGAGATGTTCAATTATCAACAATAGACGAGGATGAAGGTAAAAATGTTGATTAAGCAACAATTTTTGAAAAAAAAAATTGTCGATTAAACAACAACAGGAGTTGAAATTGTGTATTTAAGTGTGTGTATAATAATAGTTCGTTATGTTGTTTAATTAATTTATTTTGTCATATTGCACTCAAATGCGACTAATTATTTAAATTTCGAATAGCCCACACATGAAGCTGCTGCTCACAATATTTGCTCGATAAAAACGAAACTATTAGGCAATAGAAATGTTACGATTGAAACTAAGCACCCCATCTACAAATGAAGTAAATCTTAGTTCTCAGTCTTTTAAAAATATGCCCCGAAAGAGATAGCTATGTGTTACAATGAAGAATGATGCTGATAATGCTGAAATGTTAATAATTTTAATGTCAAGAGAATTGGCATTTTCGGAGCTACTCTCTGAGTAAAGGATTTCAAGTAATAAGAATGGTACAAAAAAAACCTTTTATTTTTGAAGTAACTTTTACACGTCATTATTATTCTATAAAATTATTGTAACCTTCAAAATGTGATGCAACTTTAACATTAATAATAGCATCATAGATTTCAATAATTGGAATTTTTGAATTGTTGTAACATAAACGTATAGAACTTAAGAACGCAGTACTTGGCATCTGTTTTTTTAAGTGGTGCCAATTAGTAAAAATGTACTATAACTATTTACTATAAATATTCGCAGTTCGTTAAATTACTACGAAGTATAGTCTCCATAACATGTGTATCCAAACATGGCCAATATTTATTACATTATAGAAGGGATTAATTTTGAATTGTGTTTTACTATATGCCATAGTATTAGGTGCCACGCCCGGACTGATACATTTGTAATTAATTATTAAAAAATAGCTATTGTACAATTTCTAGGTCTACTGCAAACTAAGATTCAATTCTAACACAGTCAAAGCAGATCTTAAATGAGGAATAAAAAAAACTAAAGTAAAGGTCAACTGAATTTTAAAATTAGAAATTGTTGATATAAAGGAAACATCTTTCCGTTTATTGTGTTTCATTGTTAAAGCATGGCTCAGGGATATTTCCGACTATTGTGTTAGTGTCAATTACGATTTCATGGCCTACTTCAATATTCGTTTGTATATCGGTCATTTCTTCATCTTTGTTAAGAATGGGATCATCAGTTACGTTGACATAACAATTTTCGTCACTTTGATCATCTTGTTTATCCATATTATCAAATTCAGACGGTTGTATGGATCCAAACCCGACCATCAAAATTTTTGATGGTTCACATGAATCACCATTGTTGGTCAACGGATCTTGAATATCTGTGTCATTTTCTTTATTCTCATTTGGTGCATCTGTTATACTAGATATTGACATGAATTGAATAGATTCATTGGGTGTTTCAACTTTTTCTTCTAAACTTTTTCGAAGTTCTATTTCTTCGCCATCAGATAATATCTCGATAGGCGCTTCGTCTCTAACTACCTCAATTACATCATCATCTGAACAATTATCTAGTAAAGGTTCGTTTACAGCACTAGTATGCGAGGTTGTGTTTTTTCCCAGAGATCCTGGAAATAGTTTGAAATTAGTATTCATGTTTTATTAAACATAATATATATTGGCTATGAAAATAATTAAGTTATATACAGGGGGAATAGACGTAAAAGGTAATGTTTAGATTTCAGTAAAACAGCCGATGAGACGTCTTAAGACATAAATTTTAATATAAAATAAGTTTCCGGAGATTTGTTTTATTTACAGGTAAAGAATAATTGGAAATATACTACATTATAAGTATTTCAAAATTGACAAACTGTATATTATTTTTTAAACGAAACCAACTGCCCAAGGAAGAAATAATGTTTGATAAATATACTGTAATCTGTTCCAAATAAAACGGGTCTACTTTCATAATCTTCGAGTAAAAATTTGAGCTCTGTTATGTCCGAATATAGCTAATGATTTTTTTCAAACACCAATTATTGACAGAACATATTAATTCCAGTCTAGTGGGTATTTGTATACCGTTTGCATACTCTTATGGGCGTCTGTGATTTTTTATAAATTAAACCAACAAAAAATTAACTCAGTTTTCATTCTATCCAGATAATATAATATGGCAAAATGATACATAGTCTTTTGAAATTTTATGGGAATACTCGGATAAAAAAATATGGCTTGGTTGAAAAAAGCTACATCGGTAAAGTGATAGTAAATAGTGGCCTTCATCAGAATCATCGAAAGAACTCACTATGTACCGACTTTTAGTAAATCACAACATCATACATAGGATTGTAATACATAGTACATACGATTTCACCCGTCTCTATAAATTATTAAAATTTAGGTTGCACTGGCAATATTAAAAATTCGGCTAGTAAAAAAACGGTTTAAAACGAATATTGGATATGCACGTATTAGAGACCATTTAGAAAATTGTTTATGAAGCAGAAATGGTTTTAAGGAGTTGTTCAATCACATAACGTTTGAATAACGAAAAGTAATATCCCTAATAATATTTAGATATGAGTGTAAACCCGAAAGTGTTGGACCACAGTTAGTAATCTTTTTATTCAAAAAACATTTGAGAATAATATATATGAGTATTTTTCAAAAAAATAAAATGCATCTATTCATTTGGCAAAAACGAAACTGTAACTCCATATTGTTTTAACTAAACAACAACTTAGTCATGTAGAAATTCAAATGTGACAAATCTAATGACTGTGCTGTCCAGTGGCATATATTTTCCCGTTGATGATTCGTACTTTGCACTTGCAGGAGTAGGCTAGCCGCTTAGTGCATCGCCAGTAACTTCGTCCTGGTGTTCCGTATTCGCGATGATACCGGTGACCGTACAGCATCAGTACTTGACCTCCTTTAGCAGTGAGTAGAATCTGAGCTGATGGAAATCAACCATTATTATGAATAAAGGCAGTTGAATAAATTAATGGAAAACAAAAGATAACAATAAAGAATAACATCTCGTAGTGACAGGGAAATAAATAAATTAAATGAAACATGATTCATCAATAGGACTATACGTTGGACTAAATTATATCAATAATGATATAATTAATGAGTGACGTGAATTTCTTGTGCAAATAAATGTATAGAATTTTTTTTGGCAATTGAGAACTTTGTTTTTCTAATATAATAAGTACAATAGATAGTCTAAGATAATACGAATAATTTGCAAAATACTAAAACTAAGCCACCAATTAATTATCTTTAAAGCATTGACTTTTTAAAAACGAAAATATAATTAGATTATGCAACATAATTTAACATTCTAACAATAACATATTTTTTTTAACAATTTGTTAGTTTACATTGGAATGATTGAAAACAATAATAAATTGATTATTACGATTTAAATTTTTAATTCCTACGGCTGATAATACTTCCAATTGTTTTAAACATGTTTATTTCATTAACGAATATAGGTATTTTATAATGTGCGGCATAATTTTTCTGAATTCTTGCAGGCTTTCCGAATTTCTTTTGGACTCATCCTTTATACCTCTGAGTTTGCTTTTCATTTTTCTTCTTAGGTAGCTCAACCTTCCCTTTTTCTTAAATTCTGCATATTTTATAGGATCATTCGTTAATGACAAGAATTGCTTTTTTCTCCTGTCATTTAAATATTTTTTTTCAATTTGCTTTCCGACATTGCAATCGGAACAGAAAATAGATAGTTTCTAAATTTTTGAAGATGAAGTTGAATAACCATTCAATGCTTGAAAGTACACTGTCAGCTCTTAAATAGGCATTTTAAACCTCCTATCAAATCAGACAGGAAGATATATATTTTTTAAAATTATTACTTACATATTATTATCTACAAAAAGTAGTGACGGGTAATGTTGTATAAATCCAAAGCGAACTTGGAGGTTCTAGTAGCAAAGAAATAACAAATAAAATAATATATGTAATATATTAACTTAAATCAACGTGGCACAGAACAAATATATTAAATAACAAATAAACTTAACAATGTTACGTGACTAGATTATCATAAGTGATGCGTGCAAACTTCCAATCTATCTGAGAAGGATGGTTATGATCATTATTTAGGGTGACTATTTCATCTTGTATCGTGTGAACTTTAGCTGTGCAATCTGCACTTGTAGCGCACTTCCAGATTTTCTTAACATAGTTGAGGCAATAACTTCGACAGATAAAGGAGTATCCATTAATAACTAATTGACGAGTACCTCTAGTTGATGTTCTGAAAAATACTGAAAATAAAACTTTTAGGTTAGAAAAATGTGCGATTGTCATGTTTGTAAAGTCAAAGAATAAATATAAGATCTACGTGATAGATAAATTTGCAGCACGTAGAAAAATATGTACATTGGTAAGAACACGACATTTTATTAACTTTTTCATGGATAAGAACCTTAAAAGAATAGAATGTTCAAGCAATTTGTTAAAATTTCCTGCTATCACTGTCTCTTAATAGTCGTTCTTTTATGAACTCTTCTCGCTTCTTTCACGAACCTGCCTAATTGAGATTTACTTATATTTCTTGCTTTCGCTGCCTTTCTAATAGAAATTTTATCTTTAATAACAGACGATATGGCATCTTGTATTACATGGTTCGGTGCTGATTTTTTAAATCTCGGTCGATATAAAATCCAATCTGTAACAAACATGGAATTATATAAAGCATATCATCGACATGCTTCTGGTTTAATTTTCTTCTTAATATCTGATCCTGATTCGCAAATTCTTGCAATACAAGTACATAGATTAGTATTTATTTGCGACAACAAGAAGAAAAGTAGCAATTAGATTTAATTAAGCATATGCAAGTAACACTTTTATTTCACTTACTAGTAGATTAAAATGCTTGGTTTAAATTTTATTTCACTATTATCCACTCCGTACTCCGTACATTGAAAGTTTAAGTAGCGGTATGAATTTAAAAATTAACCTTGGTAAGTTATTTTGACCGATGTTGTTAACACACGAGCAATATCAAATTATCTTTCCGAAACCTTAACATTACCTTTACGTGAACAATAAAACAATATTTATTAATATCATCTTTATTACAAAAATTTTGTACATGACGTTACCCTTTAAAAAATTTTCGATATCACTTAAAATTAAATTATCCATAATTTTGACGAACAAATTAAATTTAAACTAATTTCACACTGCTAGATGCCACCGATGTTTATTAAAATCAATTACATCAAAATTTAAACTGTGTGAAATATAATGTATGTAAAGAACATGATTTAAAAACACCCAATCCAGAACAACACAATTTAAAATTAATTTTTGCATCCAAAATAAGAAAATAAAATTAAACGCACAACGCAAGTTTTATAAAAAAGCTTAAAAATTAGAAAAAAGTATAAAATCACTTATCTACTAAGAATTTAAACGACTACAAATATTACCGACTCACCTCATTTGTAACTTGCTGGGCCAAAATCAAGAATAGAAATAACTGAAACAGGATAAAGATTTCTACAACAAGACGTCTTGTGCAATGAAGTCACGTGCCCAAATCTCTAAACACGTTTCGGAAACATGTCTCTTAATGGGAAATAGCTATGTCTAGATTTTTACTTCAAAAACAAAGGGTATGTATGGACCGCTGTTATCAACAGTTTGTAGCTGAGCTAGTAAGTAGGCACGAAATTCATGGTAGTCTCCACAAACTTAGCACATTTTCCACTATATTCATATATTACTAGAGGCTCATGTTTATTATTATTTATAGGTACGTATAGCACCATTTAAAAATTTATCAGTTTACCGACATCTGTTAGCAATAATTTTGTTATTGTTTTGTTATGACTTTACTTAATGTACATAGATTCAAATATTAGCAATGAAGTATTTTTCTCGAAGGGTTTTAATATTAAAAAAAAAACACTGAAGACTTCGTAATATGGTATTGCTGCGAATGTGAACGGACGGATCTGACAGCCGACAGACAAGTTTAACACCAGTTTCCATAGAAGGCGAGTTTCTACGTCGGACAACCGAAGGGTCGTACATTCCCAGCGGGACCAGAATTAGGAGTTGAATTTTTTGCTCTCAATCGGCGTGTGTACTCTTGTCTTTTTGTAGTCGGTGGCACCGGCGACACAAAGAATCTTCTTGTAGGGGCTATGAACGCGGAGAGCGAAGAGTTTAATATGCTCTCACTACGATTCCTATTAGACAACATTACTGCACACATGCAATTCTGTGTTGAAGGGACAAATCTGCTAACACCGTCACAAATGAGGGAGGTGAAGTCTTTCTGGGGTGGATATCAAAAGATAAACCGATAAACAACTTAGGATTTTGTAGCCTAATGAAAACCTGATTGAAAACCACTGGCAATAGCCAGCGAATCAGGACAAATTTAACTACATCTAATAAAAAAGAAAGAAAATAAAATTCAATATCAATGTTCGATGTGTGGCGGATCATGATTATGCTCTTCTATCATGAGGATAGCCTCGCTGTCCGCTAGGATGTAGGCCTGGCAGCCTTTATCATACATTATGCACCTCCAGAGCACCTTCCCCGAGGAGTTCACCCTCACCCGGGTATACACGAAGCGGTGACACACCAGCACAGGAAGATAACCGGTTTCTAAAACAATGGAGACCTTAATATGAGTAAAACAATTCGTATCGATTCAAAATTTGTTTTAGCCAATTCAGTTGGGGGTAAAATTTCGGTTGGAGGTTAAATGTAACAAAAGACTGGTAAATCATAGCATGCTTTTATTTTACAAGTATGTAATTGCAGGTTAATGTGACATTTCAATAGTGGATCTATTTTATTACTGGCTTTCTTTATAGTTCAGCTATCAATTGGTGCGTAGAATAATGTTTTTGTGATTAAAAGTTAAAAACCAATTAAAAAATTGTTCGTTTTCTATTAACAATTAACACAATTAGATCATTATCAACTTAGTCAAAGTAAATTGAATATGCATTATTAGGGATAACTCAAACTGTATATCAGAGCTGGTTAAAATTTTAATGAAATCACATGACAAGCACCAGCTTCCGAATATAAAAAGAATCATAAAAATTACATTCAGTAAAGAGTTATGTTACAAATATAAAAAATACCGTCGAAGTGAGATCCTCTTTCTCTTTTCGGAATCATTTAAAAATACGAAGATTGTCCAAGACATTAATAAAATTTGTAGCGGGTGAAAAACTTTCGTAGTCTATAAATTTAATGTTAACAATAACTTCACAAATAAAATACTTAGAAAATAAACTATTTTTGAACACAAGCTTAATTTTCACGGTGATTCCATCTTATCATGAAAGCATTTTAATAGTTATAAAAAAACTCAAATTTAAGTGCAAATACTTACAAATGTGATGGCATGGCCATTCCTAACAAAGTGAATGAAAAAAAGTTATTACAAAGTCCGAAACAGTAGAATCATTATAAATGTAACTAAGACACTTTGAGTGAGTCAAGTATGTAAGGCTGTGACCGCGTTTGCTCTGAAAGCAGAACTATTAAAATTCTAAGACACTTTGACGAGGCTTCCGTCGCTCCATCGAACATAATTCGGCGGTTTGTGATTGTGTTGTTGGCTGCCGTGTCGGACTGCGTACAAGGGATCGTAGGATCTAGTTCTGAGGGTCACGCGGCATCCATCATGCCACTTGGAGCATCGCCACTGCATCTCACCAGTCTTCAACGCCTTGTACCGTTTGTAGGTGTATCCATTGGCCAATATCATCGGGTGCTTGCCGCTTGGAATAATCTCCACATCGAACTCTGTAAGCAACCATCATTATTATCGTCATCACAAATAATTCATTACTTTATCGTTGCTATCTCTTTTATCTTGTCGAGAAGTGTAGTCTATTGGCATTTATTTTACGGATTGTTTTACATTTACAGATAAAATTAGGTTTTTAAAGTTACCTTTACATTTTTTTTATCTTTTCTGGAATACCACAATTTTAAAATGATTTTCAGCCACCGTTTCTAGGAAGGAGCACCGCTACTCAATAGCAGATTCATCAAGGTTTTTTCAATGACTGAACTGCTTTGAATGTATTAGATTTCTATTGGATGATTCTACTGGAAAATCGCTATGGTATGACGTCATATTTAAATGTAAACCTTTTTTAAGTTATCACAATACCGATGTATTAAACCGAAGTTCTTGGTATAACAAGGTTTAATTTTAGAGTATACTCATTATTTAAAACTATAGCGGTAGCTTAGATAGGTATACATGAAAACAAAAAAAAATTCAGGACAGGCGTATTTTTAATTTGTGAACTGGAGAAGAAATAGTCACCTTTCTGTATCTTATATGCCTACAATAAATATATATCTGACATTTCCTCACGGAACTATTTTCTCTTTCGGATAATGAGCTCTAACGACGGTTCCATCAATATTTCTGATGAAAGTCGGTTGTTCGTGGTTGTGTAGTGTTTGGAAGATTTGAGAGATCCCCGACTCTGGATCCTCAGACCTGGTCTTGAATGAGCACCGGCATCCATCGTACCACTTGGAACACCGCCAGCTCACCTCCCCTGTCGCCATCACGCGGAATCTTTTATATGTGTAACCTTTTCTGATTATCATGGGATGTTTTCGACCATACATCACTCTCAACGCAGTCTCTGCAATCGATGCTTACAACATTATTCATTAAATTAACAATAATTTGCCATGCGATAAAAGTCAGTAGGTACAGTACAATTTAATCGTTTACGGCTGAAGGCAAAAAATCAAACTACATATATTTATTGACCTAGGACATCATTTTATCTCAACTTCTTAAAGAAATTACCTACACAGTTGTTACTGGCATCGTGTACAATTAGGTAAGTAGGCTATTAAATGCTTTTAACGTTTAAACATAGTGTGAAACAAAATTTATTCCAAATGTTTGTCTAGGAATTCTGTACAATACCAAATCTTTGCATTATGAATGACCAAGATATTCGTAGCTACAATGTTGCAGGTTTTAAAAAGCCAACTTGTTTTAATAAACGTTCAAGGAAAGAGGATTTATTTAAACGCGTAGCTTAAAGTAAATAGTTAAGGAATTTATATGGAACAATGCAAATTTGTGCTGAAAAATACATAAAAATAAAATAACATCCCTTTAGGAAATAACACAATTTATTGCTTATTTTTATTTTATTCAGCTGTAAACAGCCTTATAACTTAATTTATAAACCTATAAAATAAAACAGTGTAATCCTATTCCTTAAAACTAATAGAAGGCAATAATTATATGAAATATTACTCTGTTCGTATTCATTTAAGTATACTTAATAAATCAACATGAACCTAAGCTTACAGTTGTGATAACAATTGGGAATTGATACCAATGTTATCGGAGGTCATAAATTACTATTCGATCGATCGATCAATAGTTTGAGCAAGAACTTCACTTGAAACCAATCTGGTTTCAACGTCGGTCTTTATCACATCCAGTCCATCTTTTTGTTCTTTCTTGTTTTATTTTATTCCAAATTATCTGCTTGTAACAAATTTTAAAAATCGTTATATTTTTAAAAGTTTATATTGGTTGTACCTGGTTGCACCTGTATTGATTTTTATTTATTTTTAATAAGTACCTACAATCTATAACAATAAGAATAATAAATGTAACCGTATAAATTAAGCGTTAAATAAAAAATTGTCACTCTAAATTAACGAAAATACATGAAATTTTGTTCGTTAAATGACAAATTGAAGTTATACTTCTTTTGGGACATCATTTAGTCACGGATTTAGATGAGTATAAAATTGAGAGCTGTCGTCATAAAAAATCTGAAACACATGAATCTCTTTTCATACGGTCGTTTTTTTATATAAAATTATACATCTTCTAGATATCGCTTAATGACACTAGAAAATGATAGCACTATATGTATATCTATAAAGTAATAAAATTTAGCAATTGAAAAATATTACATTAAATTAAATTAACCTACGTCGAAGATTACGTATACCATTAATTACAAATGAAATATTTAAATTATGCCAAAGTAACATTTATTGCTGTGTAGAAAAAAACAATTAAATTGTCTACATATATTATGTAGTGAAAAGATTTGTAATTTGATGGTAATAAAGGAGCTCAAAGCCTATTAGACGAATTATAAAAAATATATGCCAGGGGAACGCTAATTAATTAACTAATAACTTACTGACTAATAGAATGGGTGATATTTTATTTTTGCTTGTTTTAAATAATATTTTAATTTTCTGTGTTTTTGACGAGCCAGTAAATTGTGTTAATAAAAGTACGTAGCAATTGGTCTGGTCTGCAACCTAATTTGAGTCTTTTTTTCAATTTATATACCTCTCCAAACTTTAACAATCATAGAAATTTGTAATTGGTCTGTGGACCATGGGCACTAGAAGGTACAAACATAGAATGAAGATCGATCAATGTACAAAGAGTCCACCACATATCAAAACTATAACTATTACACAACAAAAAATATTTGTACATACATGGTCCATGCGATCATGGTAAGAAAAGTAGGTTGACTCCAAACAAAGATACTAATAAAAGAACTAAGGCATGTTTGTGTGCTTGCCGGTTCACCGACAAATTATGTACATTACACCGGAGAACGCACACAAACGAATCTTTCATCCTCAGACCTCTGACGGAAGTCCCTGTGTGCGTTTCAAGCGTTACTGACGGCGCGGCGGCACACACAAGTCTGACAAGTACCTTTGTTTAAAAATAACCTACTTATTTAAATATACTCTGACCACGGGTGCTTATTATACAGTGGATACCGCTATATTTTGTGTCTATTTGCATGCTTTGCAAACTTCGAGACATGGCAGTGTTGATCGTACACCGCTTGTATGACGTCCATATGATCTGGTAGCGACTTGACGAACGCTTTACACCCTGTCCTTGTTCTTCGCGAGCAATGCCAGAGGACACCACTAGCTGAACGCACTTTGAAAGTGTATGTGAAATTTTTGTATATCAGCAACGGATGCTTCCCTTTTCCCGACGGTATGAGTATTCCTGTAAAAGTTTATTAGTATTAAAAAGTTAATTAGTTTTAACTATTTAAAATTAGTATACAATGAATGTAACAACATAGTACCTACGTTCAATGCTTTATTTACAAACCGTTCAGGTAATTAATATTTATTTCAAATAAAAAAACAGCAGACAAATTAAATTACAAACATTACATTATATTTATAACTATGTTTATTTAATATGTTTATAATAATTTTGCACTAAATTGGCAACCATATTGGCCACAGAATACCTAATGGTCTAAACATAAAAATATATATTATAATAATACTAAAAGTATAAAAAAACTTTAGTGTACCTCACTTACTGTACCTCATTTTATAACAAAAATTATACGAGTACAAAATAAAATACAATAACTGCATGTTTGACAAAATATTTAATACTAAAGTGGCATGTTAAAATGTTGCGCGTTAAAAATAATGATTTATATTAAACTTAATTGGGAAAAAAACTTAATAAATTACTGTTAAATTACTAACGGGTCTATTAAACACTGAATACTAAAACCGTTTATGACCACTTATGATATGACTCAAAATGTAATATTTCCATTAGATAAAATGGCTTCGAGATCGACTAAACTTATCGCAATTTTTTATTATGTGTATTAAGGACTAGAGAACCGCCCGCGCTTCGCTTCCGGACCCGTAGGTCACAGCCGCGTAGGTCCCGCTCCCGTAGGAATTTAGGCTATTACATTTGCCTAGTGCGAAAAAGTAGCCTATGACTTAAGTAAATTACATGTAGTATTTGATAGCGTGACTCAGAACTTGCAAATGAATTTTTTTAACGCCATCTTTTAACAACTCCGCAAATAAATATCTAGCAACTAACAAAACATCGATCTTCCCATGGGAATGGGATGTTTTTCCGCGGTAAAATGTAGCCTACGTCACTCTCCACCCTCCTAACTATCCCCACACACATAAACCTTACCATATAATAGCTTTGTTGCGACG
>DWJQ01000543.1:0-13822 GCA_018248915.1 Hesperia meskei straton | reverse complement strand
TGTTGTCCAAATATCCCCTGAGATATAAAAATTAGGTTCCCAATGTTTTTGGGTTATATTTATAGTAATTTTTAAAATAATATGAAGAAAATCAGTATCGATATCAATATCGATCGACTATCACTATCCCATCACTATCCTTTGTGCGAGTTTTAACTACACTGGCGATCGAACCAATCACAGTCCTGAGATTCATTTCGGTTGTTTGAGTGGTGGGAGGCACGCGGCGACATCCGTTTTCATACAAAATATGAGTTAAGGCCGTTCTAACCTCTTTTATCTATTCTGTGGTTTCTTTAATGTCGCTAATACACCAACTTCAACAATCTTTAATTGACTCACGAGAGTAGGTAGACCTATGAGGACACTGAATCTCAATTAATTATTTAAAGTGAAAATGTTAACAATGTTACTAAAAATTAAATAGACCCATTACACCTTAATCGACAATGCATGTGACCGCTAATCATGCTGCCAAGTGAGCAGCAAAAAATATTTTCCGTACTATTTAGGTATCTTTAGATATAGAACAAACTGGTAAACGTTTGCTCGGTGAGTTATTATAATGGTGCTTTATAGTAACCGCTTTATAGCAATAAGTAAGTAATAGTTAACTTTAAATAACCTAAGAATAAATGGGTTTAATACAATCAATGTTTATTACGGTAGTAAGTTAGATGGTAGATTAACCATAATACATTCCATTAGTAAATGATCTCACCGCGGAATGAGATGCTAGTTTGATTTGTGAGATTACAGGATTACCTACTACACTTAGTCTTGTGATTCTCTAAGCAATATGAGTTTGTAATTAATTTCTCACACTGGCTATACTTCCTGCATCCGACGCTGTCATAGTTCGTGCGCTAATTTGGAGAGAAACTTTGTATACAAGTCGACTTACCTATTTTCACGAGAGAACTCTCGGCTTTGTTTTCGAATTACGTGTCAAAGTTGAAGAGTCAATGGAAGAAATTAAATTCTACCTCAATGGTATTCTACAGACATATTTATAAAATATTACATTTTTTTCATTGGAAAATGTTTTATAAGTATAAATTCAATGAAAGAAAAAACTTAATTGAAAATTTCTACTTATTAAAGTCAATCGTACCAAATCTTGTGATGAAATGAATTAGTGTGTTTTCAGAAGTAACTATAAAATTATTTATTAGGTAGGTAAAATTTTGGACTATAAAAAGATTCATGAAAAAAAATGTGCACCCAAATACAAAAAAGTAAAAGAAAATCAAATGGTAGGTAGGTACATTGAACAGAACGTGAAAAATTTAACGTTGTTTTTCAATATTTAAACGTTTTAAATTCGAATTCGACCACTCGTTCATCTTATATGTTCATTTAAATTCTAATATGGCCATCTTTAAAATTGCTTTCGTCTCATAAACATTTCCGTACATGAAATAATTATTAGATACAGTCGTTATGGGTACCTAATTGCATAATTCCAAAACGATTTCCTTACCTAATTATAAAAAACTTAACAATTAAATATCTACACTATTCTATTACTCCGCCGCTATCAAGAAACGCTTTCTTTGCAATTTGGTACAGCTGTGATGACATTTTTTCACTGGTTTCCTTTACCATCTTTGTGAAGTGGCTTTCAGGGTTACTAAGCAACTTGTACGGGTAGTCGAATTCCACTAGCCGCCCGGAATCCATTACCATGACGCGATCTGAATCCATTATAGTGTTCAAACGATGCGCCACTGTCAAAACTGTGCAATCCGCAAACCGTTTTCTAATTGTTTTTTGAATGAATTCATCAGTTCTGAAAAGAAAAAAAGAAAAGTTACATTTCAGTGCTTGTAAAAAATGTTACATATAAAAAGTAAAACCTTCCATTTCATTGGTAGGGGTTTGTACCACTGAGTTGTCGTCATGGTAATCATATTGGTGGATTTATAACTTTTTTGTAAATGTCACAATATTACCCACTCTGCACTGGTCTACCAGTATTTTAAGTTTTTTTTAATAAATCGTACCAAAGGTACAAAGGATGTTAATTCGAACTTACTTAGGATCGACGTTGGCAGTAGCCTCGTCAAGGACCAGAATGCGGTTACCGCGCAGGATGGCCCGCGCGAGGCACACCAGCTGCCGCTGTCCGAGCGAGAAGTTGGACCCGCCCTCCGACACCTTGAAGTCCAGGGCTGGTATTGCTGCTTTGAGATCCACCTGGAAGAGAAAGAAAATTGTACGTCCAAATGGTCAGTATCTCTTTGCAATTTTTTATTAGTAAGTACGTGTGTACTTGTTTACCTGTTGACTGTTTAGAGCAAACTCCACGTCGTTCTGATGAGTATTGGTGGAAGCTAATTTTCCACCTTGAGTCACGTGACGTGTGTGACATACCTACCAAGCGTCGGAAGCTGTAATGCCTTCCGAAGACTTCCGATATACATAGCTTTCGATTAGGATTGTCACCTTTTTTATTGCAAATAAAGTACCTGCATTGGTGAGGAAAAAAGTACATAGTATCAAATTAAAGTACAATTTATTTTTCTTTATTATTATATTTAAAAACATATTCTTTATTGCTTATTGCAATTTGTATCAAATTAGGATCTCGACTAAACAATTGCACGGCATCTTTACAATCTAGGTATATTTAAATTCAAATTAATAAGTAATTCATTTTTTATTACAAAGAAATCAAATCACGTGAAATAAAGTATTTTCGTGTACTTTATTGTTCTCATAAAGTATAGAGTATAATTGCCTGAAATAACGTACAATACTTTATTATAAAGTACGGGTGGCAAGCCTACTTTCGATAGAGATTGTTATCGTTGAGTCCATCACATGTTTGTACTTTTGAAAATGGTATAGGGAATAATCTTCTTAACCCTCTACCGCATATGGTACCATGGGTATATGGTATCATGACTTTGGAATTTTTTTCTCCTTATTCAACTGTCGCAAATACATACGTTGTTTCCTGATTAAATACAGAGAGATTTTATCTAGCTTTGATGAAAAGTAATTGGTTTACCTAAAATTAGATAACATTTAAATGTGTGCTTATTTTTGAGTGAGTGGTCGATGTATGTCTCTCGAGGTGGACGAAACTCAATTTCAAGAAAGTAAAACTAATATAATTATTCAATTAACTCGTTTGATAAAAATATATTCATAATTAAGACAACCTACACTAAATTAATCAATAATAAATTTTCCAGTTTTAAACCGTTTTCCATTGTTTTCACACAATTTTCAAATGGCACCAGATATGGTTTCGTATGCACTGAGACAATGTTGTGTTTGGACAAATATGGTTTAATATGCAATTAATAAAAATTTTACACTGGGTATAAAATACACGATATGACTATATTTTATATTAAAACTGCTATATATTTGTTCTTTTGTTTCTGTATAACATAGTTTTTAATACCTTTTTGACTAAATAAAAAATCGTCACTTCTATAGCGAACTTTATGGTAAATATAGAATATCCCCTTCCTACAAGGATCAGTTTTTGAAGATGAAAATCTGACAATGATTGTGCCTATTTGAAGACATTCAGTTATGCCAAATGGAAATGATGACAGTGCTGTGAACACAATATTACACTTAACAAGAATAAAATGTCATAGTCTAAATGAAATGACTTAGATTTTTTATTTCTCGACATATGTATATATTTGTTAGTTTATAAATAATGAGTTTTATAAATAGTTAAATATTTTTTATTCATCTGTTTCATAATTCATGCAGTAGAGGGTAAATAATCTTGAACTAATATAGTAAAAGATGTATATTTACAGCTTCCAATGCCTTCCACAGTTGATCGTCATCGTAGTTGTTGAAGGGATCTAAATTGTACCGCACTGTCGCCGAGAAGAGAACAGGTTCTTGTGGAATTATTGATATTTTTGACCGCAGTTCCTGTTGAACAATTTGGTTGGTACAATGAAACAATACGTGGTTATAATTTATATTTTGTAACATTCTTAACTGATGGAGTTCCTAACGACAGACAAATGAATATTTAAAAGATATCAATAAAAACATGCTAGTCGGAATGTCAACAATTAGACTGTCATAAACGAGAAAAAGACGCAAGTATGACCTAAATTAAGTATTGACTTCTTGGTGGAGCAAGATAGTGGGAAAAATCTGAAATAATACGAGTAGGTAACTCGCATTTGGAAAAACTCGAATCATTTAAGAAAATAGAAGGGAACGCATTCCTGGTTAAAAATAAAAGGGTTAAATATTGATATTAAATACCTGTAGGGAGAGATAACCCGTGTCGATGCCATCTATCAGAATTTCGCCCTCCACGATGGCGAGCCGGAACAGAGAAGATATGAGCGACGATTTGCCGGCGCCAGTCCGACCTACAATGCCAACCTGGAACAATATTAATAATCAGCATCACAAACTATACCTAACTGTTCTTCTCCACGCAAGACGACGAAACTTTCTTATCTATCTTTGTTTTCTAACTAAAATGAGTAAAAATACTTGTATTAATATTGCTTACAATAAATTACAGCCCTGGTTGTAATTGATCTTGGCTGATAAGGAGAGGTTCAGTTTTGATTCATTAAGAGAATGAAGAAATATGAGTGAAATGAGCTTTCAAGTGCGCTTTACCTGTGAATTTTTGTTACTATATTTGCAAAGATGATCGTGAAAAATTCTAAGTAGGTATCCATTTCCAACCTTGCTTCTCTTTCCCTTGCTTGCAAAGGTCAAAATCATCTTGCATCACCTACGTCCCCGATGAGTTTTCTTTTACGATAATTGGGGTATGAAATCAAGGGCTTAAAGCAAGAGATGGACAAAATACTGTGATCTTCATTACATCATTAATCACTTGAAAATCTGTTTCTAGGTATCTAAATCTTTAAAACGAAAGCTCAGTTCGGTTGAGTATAAATTCGAATCGAAGTTTCATGAAGCGCCGACTTTTGAGGGGAGGTAATGAAGCTGTAAATATTAACGTGGTTAGGAGCAGCGAACAATCACGCGAGCGGCTTACAACACTTCTCTTATCTTGCTTCGGGGAATATTATATTACTTATACAATTCCAAGATATTCATAAGTTTTAATTAACATTGAAATTCGAGAACGATTAAAATTAGGTATATCTGTCTGGGTTTTAGCTTTTGATTAATTATTTATTATTTTATATTTATTTCATGAGAGGATTTGGTACCTACGTTCCTAAGTTCACGTTTACAAGATAATAGAGGAAACTAGTTTCATAATTGATAGGGCTGGGGCGTATTCCATATTTCTATCGTACCTACTGTTTCAGTGGAGTCTGGAGAAGTTCAAGAAAAGTACCTAATTATCTAAGTGACCTAATTAAATTACGCAAGTTAAATTACATAAGTGCTCATAATATTTGATTGGACACAAGCAGCTGTGAGCTTTTGTTCGCTTAATTTTTTTTAGCAAGACCAATCAAAACCAAATCAAATATATTTATATACTTAAATAAAAGTGTGACGATCATTACCTTCCATCCGCTTTCAATGACCACATTGAGGTTTTTCAGTACTGGCAGGTCTTCCGGTGTGTATTTCATGTAACAGTTGCGGAACTCTAGGCGTCCGCTCCAAGGCCAGCCTTTAGGAGTTTCTTTGGCTGAAACAAGCGATATTAAAATAAAGTTATCTTTCTACCTAAAATATATTCATACTTTGAGCTTCACCCCTAAGATCAACTCCTAGATTGATTCGCGGGTGCCTTAGGTGTACCTACCATAAATAGCAATGTAGAATTCTAGTACTTTTAAAATGCTCTTGTTTTATAGTTTTGGGATCTGTAATTTAGGGACCCATCTGATAAATCAGGGTCCCTGTGCCCTCGGCCCTTTTTGCCTTAAGGGCAAAATGGAACAAATTACCTCCTTTCTCCCACTGCGGCTCCCGTTCGATCTTGGTGTATTGCAGTATTCGCTCGACGCTGGTCATCTGCGAGATGACCTCGGCGGTCTGCCGCACGCCGAACTGCAGCATGCCCGTCAGGATCAGCGTTTGCGAGATCGCCAGCCCCACGTTGCCCGAGAATATTGTTTCTGGTCGCAAAAATATCATTCTCATTTTAGTTCGGCAATTTAAGGTTTTATATAATATATGAATCTTCTCACTAAGTTTCATCAGTTTAATAAATGTTATAATAATTAATGTACACATATTGGCAAACATCGGCAGATTTAATGCTAAAGGATAGACGTTACACAAAAACAATTTTAATCACATAAATTACGCAGGATATGTAATATTGGGTACATGCAAGACTGTCCTAACATTGAAGACGGTAATTGATTAATCTAAATATTTGAATATAATATTGTGAGTGTAATTGTGTTAGGTATATTATAAAGCATCCTTTAATTATAGGCACGATTTATGTAATACGAGTATGAATTTTGAGACAATACGTTGATTGTAAGACCCAACCGTTAACGAGGCTTTGTCAATTTTAAATGAGATAAATTCGCTTAGATAATAATTAGCCATCGGTAATCTTTGCTAGGTAGATATATAAAATGTTTTTAGTTGCATCGAAGCAATTTCAAGCATGAGTTGATACTAGACTAATACTAGATATATTTATTCCGATCATGGAAAATGTCAACAAAACGCACTCGCAGAGCTGGATGTTACCTATCGATTGCGGTGTAGGAGTGTCGGATTTAATTCTGATATTAAAAATAAGCTCATAGTGAGATACGTATAATTTATCATCGTCTAAAGAGTAGTGAAATAGATAATTACTTAAGACAAAGTGACGTTTATTTATTTATTTCTTTATTATGTTACATTTACAGCTTTAAATCCATACATTATACAACATAATATATTTATTACTTGCACTTAAGCCAGATTTAATGTAATTACTTTACTACTCAATCTTATGCGTGTGTTTGTGAGGGTACCTATGAGTGCTTGTGTGGGTGTGGATGGTCGTGTTGGTGGGTGTGCGTGTACGTGAGTGTGCATGCATGAAGTTGCGTGTACGTGGAGCTGTATATAAAATATAAAACAGCGTCGCTTTAATCAACCTCAGACACACTAACAGCAAAACAGACACCCCAAATTTTCCCTATCGCAAAATACCAATACAATCTGGTATAACTTCAAAGATAGATTGGTCATAGTCATTGATGGATAGTACCCGTTTAATTTACGTCCGTGAGTGATATTAGCCGGAACACTGTGGTCGCCGAGACCAACCATTCGTATGAGCCAGTATTTGATTACTAATTAATGAGACGGTTCATACCGCGGGGTTATTGTGTACTGAAATCCACTGGACTGGAATTTGAAACCCAATCAGTGGGTGTGATTAGAATTTTAGTAATTAATTAACGTGTGTTAATAATTTCTTTTATGTTTTGTTAAATGAATCTCTTTACTATTTTTTTGGTGTTTGAATGTCAGACTCTCTGTCTGAGTTCTTGAACGGGAATAATTACACATCAGAAATGTGTGTACACAGAATAGTTGTTAATGTAGTCGCTACAATAATAAATAAAACTTAGATCCAAACCAAGTCCTCATACAGGTCTCTTTAAAAATGTGTATTTGTTCATCTCATAAACATAACTCCATTACGATAAATAATAAAATAGTCAATATAAACTTATTCTTTAATTATTTCCTAAGTTCTTCGCGCTATGTAGCCTTTAATGTGTGTCTATAAATAAATTAATAAAACAATATACCTATTTATGTACCTACTGATAGTTACTTTAACTATATAACAATACAACAGTATTATAAAATCAAAGCAAATAAAGACATCAAAGAAAGTAAAAAAAAAAATATTGGTGCTGGGGTTCGAACAAAATGCCTTAAGATGCGTAAGTACTGAATGATACTGAATTAGATATGTTAGGTGGTTCGGTCTTGTAAGAAGTATTGTGTGTATAATGTGATATGTATAATGTATATAAATATGTATATAAATGTATAAAGTATAATGATGATTATATTTTGCCCATCTTCCTCTCTCCTCCTGTCGCATCTTACAGAATTGCCAACGACCGACTTACAACTCTCATCAAATGGGTATAATAAGCGCCTCATTAAGTTTTGGATGAGTTTTATCACAGGTACTCAGTCTATGCTCATCAACGATTAAGTTGATGAATGGGATTGTCCGTTAGATTGATGACCACGTCCGCTGACGGCTCGCCAGCATTACTTCAGGTGGGGTCAACAAACACACCCGCCAGGTTATTTCGGCCATTAATTAGGCTTAACGGCTAATAAGCTAAGATAAGAATGCCTAAGCGAGGCTTTTATTACGAAATGGACATTCGTTAATTTTAAATGTGATTTTCTTTGCAGTGTAATATAGGTAATATACCTACTCATTTATATTATTTTACCTCTTTAGAGGTATCAAATATAAACAGGTGTGTAATAAATCGTGGAATAAATTGAATATTATACAATTATATTGATTTAGTTACATTTGTGATACTTTTTCAACAAAGAACCAATCACAATAAGTGCAACCCTTACTACTAGAACGCGTCGCGATTGCACAAACTATTAAACTGAACGAATTCTACCAGGCAAACATAAACTACGCAACGCTCATTTATCTCTCATCGTATTTCCACGCAGCATAATGTTGTGGTGAAATGAAGCAACCGCGTAATCTCGACTTAGGCGCGAGCTCATTACAATAATCACTTTACGGGCCGCTAACGTAAACTTACGTCGCACACAATCTGAAACCCTATCTAAAACTTGTCTTAATCTTGGTTGGCTGGTGTACGATTAGATAGGTGACACGACATTGTGCTATTCAATTTGGATGCGGTTGAAATTACATCAGCTGTTGATTCTAATGTGAAATGTGTTTATTTAATTAACCTTATGTGTCACTTTCAAATGAGTTTTAGCTGCAGTCATTACACTCCTACTGATAGACCGAATGAGTTTTTTCAATTCACTGTATGTTTATATTATTTTATAGATGTAGGGTCATAATTTTTTACTGGGTGGGTTGACCATGGTAAGACGAATGAAATGATTCCTTAAGGAAAACATAGCGGAAATGTGGATACTGTTAAAAAGATATGAAAACTAAATAACAATAACTCTAATAACGAGAATACAAATATATAAGAAATAAAAGTAATAAGAAAAATAAATTCTTCCGAGAAACACGCTCGGCAAAGTCACCAATATTTTACAATCTTGAACTATTAGGTATTCTTCCAATGTTCGTGATAATACAAACTGAGAATATATACACTTAAGCATCCTCCGATTCAAATCATCACGTACCGCCTATTGTACTCTAAACGGGCGGGAATTTTTCCATAAAACGCCCCAAATGGCTGGTAATTTCACGGACATGAAAGGGGAGGGCTGAAACTATTACATAGATGAATTCCTTTGGCGCTTCCGTATGTTGAAGCAAGATTTTAACAGCGACACCTAATTGAACATTTGATTTTAGATCTCTTTGGAATGGAGGATTTATTTTCTTTAGGATTAAGAAGATAATTAGGGGATATGCAACAATTTTGGTAACCGACTTCAAAATAGAAGGAGGTTGCTTTTATATTTTTTAAGCTTTTATTATGGTGCGTACAAAACATGCTATAAAACATAGTTAAATAACATGTCTTACAAATGTGGACGCTATGTGTTACAAAAACAAGTTATACAACATGTTATTAGTTTGTGCAACAATATTATATAACTTTTGCGCACGAGTTACCTACTTGTGCCTTGTTATAAAACACTGTTATATAACAATGTTGTTTTAATGTGTACGGTCTTGTAACATGTTTCATTGTTAGACAACAATGTTAGATAGTGTGGACGCGTAATAAAACAAAAGTTATATATCATGTTACATAATCTGAACGCACCCTTAGGAGAATGGTAAATTGAACTGCTTCATCTTATCACTATTTAATCCTAGATTGTCATATATTTTGCATTCTCCTTTCAAAACTTGATCGAGCTATTGTCGTATTAATTAATTACACTGGGTTTTCTTATGACCTTCTCTTTACACTAATTAAGGTTTGGTTACAAGTTTTATCCCCTCGCTATGCGACTTTAAGTGAATTATTTTTTAATCCATACAGGTATTCCATTTTAGTAGTGAATTATACTGTAGTATATTTTTACCAAAATTGTACATTTCAATGTATGAACTCTAAAAAAAATTATAATTTGCTTAAGTCCTAAACCTAAACCTTACGTAACTAAACCTTAGACCTTGTTTTACGACGGAAAGGATAATATTTCTATATAAGTTTACAGCCGTGTGAGTCGATTTCCCCTGATTTATTGTTATAAATATAAATGTAAACAAGTAGATTGCGCATCATCTACTACAAATATTTCTTACGAAGAATAATGCGATGTAGTTCGGTTCTTTGACAAATACATGTTCTGTTCATTTCGCTGACTTCATACGCGGTTGGCGCTGACGGATGACGAATGGCGCATATTCCCGGGAAAAATAACCATTGGATCGGCCTCGGTGACAGAGGGTTGGAAATAGGGAAAGGGTAAAGGAAATATCTTTGGGAAGTTGATTAATAATAATGATTTATTTCCTACAATAATAGCCGAAAGATTGTTGGTATTTGCAGATGTATTTTTAAATCTAGCGCCTGATAAAATTAACTATCTAAGATTAAATTGAAACCACAAATACAGAAACAATAACTAAGAACAGGTACAGGGGTGGTTAGTTTTAAAACTTTTTTGTATAAGTAGGTTATTTCTAAATATCAATAAGTAATAATTATTTGGTGAAGACGTTGGTATGTACCTGAAAGATCAAAAAACATTTTTATAACTAAAGACAAGTAATAAATGGGAAACATTCAAGTCAGAGAATTTCATATTTGGTTTAGTCATATTTATTTATCGCTAATATAAATAGCGTGTTGCGTTATGTATCAAGCGTTGTAATTATATTACGCGAGGATTTATCTTTTCAGTATAAGACAACAAAGATAGGCTCTAAACAAGATTGTTCCATATCAGCTGTTCGAAATACGTCTACGAGATAGAAATGCCTCGATGAGGTATTTTCAATTAATAGAGTAATTATATTTGCTGTATACAACCGTCACGGAACGTATTTAAACGTCAGAGCAGAGTGATTCGACTTTACTCCCCATTTTACTTACTGTATTTACCTTATCATTCAAGATAGTATTGAGGCCCAGAAAAGAGTTAATGTAGTCAAAACTACATTAACTCTTTTCTGGGCCTCATTACTTAAATATAATAATATGATTAATTTCTTACAATAATAGGCGAAAGATTAAAGAGATCGACACAGACCTTCATCAAATTTAATTAATAAACAAAATTAACTGCGTCAAATCCATACTTCTAAAACTTGAGTTTAAACCACGTTTACATTATTTATGACCATCGACGCGCTTAGCAACCAGATAATGTTCTGTTTATTTTGTGTTTTTGTTGTAAATTTAGCTTCTTATGTTGGAACTGTTACAGCATTTTAAAACTGTTATTTATGTCCATCTTGTATCAAATTGTAATTATTATCGATAGGTTTCACTGTAATTGAATTGCGTAATTCTTAAGAGGACCAATTAATTATATCGTTGCAATGTATCCAGCTGAATAACAGACTTCGCTAGAACGATAGTTTCGTATTGATAGATATCAATAGACTCGGCATCAGTTTAATCCTTACGGTGCCAAAGGCTATAACGACCTATATATATAAATATATATAGTATATTATATATATGTATATATAATCATAGGCTATAACAGTTCTCATCATCATTATCGTCACCATCATCGTCTTTATTCGAAAATCGTCCGTGAGATGTTTTTGTATTTTGTCCGCAATGTCCGAGAGCCAGAATTAGGTCTCTCATTACTTGGGCAAAAACACATCGGTAATGCTTTAGATGTAACTGAAGTGCATGGGGAGCAGTTTTTCTAACCACTGTTTATATATGTACTTACCGTTGATTCGTAAGTTTAATTCCATAAAGTAATCACACATCACAAACCATTTCAAAATTTTATCATGCACCTAAAAATGATGCATTAAAGCTTTATAAATCACACGAACATTTATCTCCTAAATTATATCCCCATTTAATCGTTGGTGAGCAATGACGGAATAATGAATTAGGCAAATCACCGCATGGATGGGAAATAAATGACCAACAAAACAGCAATTTAATGGAGTTGTTAGCAACAAAACAATGTTTGCGGTTTCGTTATTGGATGTGCACCAAAGCGTTCAGATACATGCCCGAACGATGTACTCGTGGCCGTATTAAAATGTACGAATTGTTCTGAATTTTGAGGAGCATGTAGCGTGATGCGGCTTACATTATTTATTAAATGCACTTAGTGCTTGCCTACTCTAAGTGAGCATTATGTTCTCTTCTCCCTTGGGTTTAAATTTTAATTATTTTTGTTTGCTAGAGCTTTTTTTACTTACACTTACAATTTTGATATGACTTTTAGTGCTCTTCCTTTTTCAGCAGCAGAAGGATCGCTAAGGGCGCATTCAAGTAGAACGCTGGTTACCAGCGCCGATCTGCCAGCGCTTATTGGTACTGGTCCGTTGACATAACCTCGGTCGTGTGAAAGGTCGGAACTTGTCGGCGCTTATCGGCGCTTATCAGCGCTGGTTCGGCACAAAGTATAGAGACGACCTGCGCCGACTACCTGCGCGGATAAGCGCCGATAAGCGCTGGCAGATCGGCGCCGGTGACCAGCGTTCTGCTTGAATGCGTCCTTACGCTTAACGCTTAACGAATGACGAGGCGAACGGCGTTATTCGCAATGGCGGAATATTTAATATCTTATGCTTGGAGGCCCTAATACCGTAGGTAGGCAGATTAAGGTAATATTATAGGTAGGTATTACGAATGTTATATTTATATGCTGCTGTAACAATGACTCTAAGCGTACAAGACATTATCGTCCAAGAAATGAAATTAATTTATTATTATAACAAATTGCATCTAGGCCGCGTTACGTTGAGGGGTAACCCTATTCACTAAATGTACTATTGGAACCAGATGTTACCAGTAATGGGCTCAGGGCTGCCCGCCATCCTATCCTAACGCTGTGTTGCGGTAATATATTATCATTCTTGTGGTCTTGCGGAGTAAGCTCGAGTAACGAATTTTCATATAATATACTTTAGTATTAATTTTCCTTAGGCGTGTTCTGGTAAAATTAGCCAATTATACAATGGTTTTAGAAACTATTGCGTCTGTCCTCGCTTTGCTTAGGGCTACGTTTTTCTTGTTTTCCAAAATAAATGTTTTTCCATTCATGTTTCACTTTTTTTTCTTATAAGGTAATGCTTGACAAAGATTCCACCTGATCTCTACTGTTTGACATTATAAAAAAAACGAAATATAGACTGAAGCTAAAATTTATTGAAAAAAAAAACATGATTAAAAATCAGTTTAGTCGTTGGTAACATCAGCAGAAATATTAACAACCTAACTAGCAATCTAACAAACTCACAAATTAAATGATAATATATAAATATCCACAGTAATAAAAATACAAGGCCAGCTGGATGAATAATTTCCGGCCTACGATAAGATAATTTATTCCTCATAACATTAAAAAATTATACCTTCTCACTGAGTAAAAGCAATAACATTGGAAATAATTATTATATTTGAGTATTTTTACAGATGATTAGTTGCTTGATACCATAGGGCGTGGACCCATGTCGACGGTGCGGCGCCGTTTGCCGTGCAGCGATGCGGCGCCGCCGCCGGCGGATGGCGCGGCGCGGCTGCGCGCCGCGGCGTCGTGTACTGGCACG
>DWJQ01000542.1:0-13837 GCA_018248915.1 Hesperia meskei straton | reverse complement strand
ATAGGGCCTTTTGCGAATGAGTCCTTTTACGACTACAGGTCGTTTTGCGAATAGGTCCAAATGCGACTAAGCCAAATGACTCATGCCTCATCCTAGTTTATTCAAGAGGCGTCACATTACAACTTGCTTGCCAAGTGGTGCTCGAAGTAAGCGAGTGACTCTTTCGAACTTAACTTCCGAGTACATCCGTCGAGAGCTATACCAAAACACACTTTTCACCATAATTATACCTACTCAAGGCTATTCAAATCACGATAGAAAGTGGATCTGTGTCAAGTACAGTCGAGTGATCTCGTTTTCAAGTTTCGTAACGAATGAAATGCTTCTCGATGACCACTGAGAAATGAAAAGCGGTTTTCTAGAGTGGCTATCGGATATGCAGTCCATCTGATGTAAGGCCTCTTCAGTTGCTTCATTAGCCATTTGGCCAGATTGCAACCGTTTTACGAGTCGTAAATTCTGGGCGTTGATGGAGGCACTACAGACGAAGAAGGAAAAGTAGAAATGTTTTATGTTACCAACTTATCGCTCGCTTGTTCCTGAGGATGCTTGTATTTGACTGATAATCTGTGTGCAAATATTCGAAATGATATTTTTATTGAATGATAGTGCAAAAAGAGAGGACGAATAAGCCATTATTGAAGTGACATTCAGTTTTAGGTAAAACTAAGTTTTATTGAGTTACCTCGGATATGAGCTCCTTACTCGTAAATTAAACAACTGTTTACACAAAAGATAACCGACTTGAAAATCTATGATTACAAATATAACTCCAAAAATATCCGTAATTTTTTTACGGGATAAAACATAAAGCACTAGCTTTCAAGTAAGTAACAAAATTTTTGTTAATATCGGTTCACCAAATACAAAGTTATGATGTAACTCACAAAAAAACAGTCAGAGAACCTCCACCCTTTTTAACGACATTTAAAAAATAAAGAATTCCTTTAGTAATTTTATATTTATTGGCGATGGAATGTTCGATGGATATTATTAAAAAAAACATTTTTTTCTATGACGTGATAGCTAAAAAAGCCTAACCCATATTTATCCATAAAACTTGATATCGTACGCGTCTACAAACTATTTTACTGTGGTACATTGTTACAAACACACGCGTGAAGCAATAAAAAATAACGAAAACTCAAATAAAAATAATTTCCATTGATATTTCCAAAACATTGGTTTCAAACGAGCGTCGCGCGGCTCCGCATGAATCATGTCGGGTCACCCTACATTACGGTTATTGACAGTCCGTCGTACGGGACTCGGTAAACATGATTTGTATGAATAGAGCATGTCCGCGCTAGTACAGCGACGTGGTGCGCCTAGTGTATTCAATATGGCTGTCACCGGCGCTGACTCATTTTATTGCATTTTTATTGAATTGTCGTTATAATCTGTATTTACGAGTATATCACAAAAAAAAATATTTTTAAAGGATCTCTGAGAATTTCCTCTACAGATTTAAGTTAGTCCATCTGTAATCTGTACCTACATCTAAATTCTTAATAAAACAAATTAGTTAGGTTAGGTTACATAAAATTAAATAGAAATAGGAATGATGTAACGTGGAGGTACTACAACAATTTCGAATATTTGCTTAAAAGTTAAGGCAAAAATTGGGTAAAAGCTTCATATCATTGTCGTTAAAATGAACGCAAAAACTGTTATAAAAAACTCGGTCTTTCTTCAAAACACTAATAACCATGACCCGGCTGCGGCCGTGAAATTGAACTGTCGAGAACAACGGCCTCACAACTTATCAGCAATAGATCTGACAGTTTGTGAGTCTAACAAGAAACGCTTCTGACCACAAATATACCGAAAAGTCATAGCGATTAATTCCACCTTTTTGACCTCACCGTAAGGTCAAGTGTAGATAAGAACTTTGTACACGGTAAAATGATCCATTTTGTATGTTATTAATTTTTTGCTCTACAAATTATTTTTGTGTTAGTAATGTTAGGATTAAAAACAGTTTTCGTTCGGTTGCGAGTTCGACTTTCGAATTTCGTTTCCAACTTAATTCGAATAAAAACAATTCAACTAATATTATTACATTTGTTAAATTTGTAGGTAATAGCATAGTTTCATACTTAAAGGTTGTACCACAATTATACAGGAATAATATTAGTAGGTAGTAATTGCAAATACCACATTTTGTAAAAATAATAAGAACTATTTTAACGACCTTTCGGTTCTAAACATTGGGTGGAGAACCAAGATATTTACCGACAACCGAGCGGGTTTACGGCTCTCTTCTGGGTCAATAATGCGTTGGCAACGCAGATGTGGTCAGTCATCACACTAAGTTTTTAGTGGTTTTATCAACTTGTTAAGAGTGTGTTTCTAATCTGATTGAAAAAATCTATTTCCTTATAGGTAACAAAATCAATTTCAAAAAAAAATATTCTATCGAACATTATGGAATATTTTTGCAAAGATTTCAGACACTGCGCCTTAAATATCCAGAGGATATTGAAATTCAATCTAGCAGCAAATACACCATTCCCACGGAACGATCTCATACGATTTGGATCTACGGTTAAATTGTAATTAATATACCTGCTGTTGTCGGAAGCCACTCCCGACATCACATGCTAACCTTCACGTCTGACGGCCCAACTCATTTAACTTGAAATGAGTTTTGTTTTAATTTTTCAAACTCAAAAACCATGGTATACCTACCCGTTCTTTTAACAGGAACGTTCTAGTATTTTGTATTATTTAGGAATCAATAGGAAACGTGATAGGAACGTAACAATAGGAACGTGAAGAAAAAATAACATTAATTTAATCTTAATTTAATATTATGATAATATTAATCAGAGTGAATAGGGTTTTACTAAGTTAGTGCACTTTACCTTCCAAGACATCCCTATTTACCAACACTTGAGTTAAAGACACCTTCGGTACAATCTAAAGGAAACACCGCCGCTGGCAATTTATTTCACCTATTCGCGGTACGCGACTTCGTTTGTTCATAGGAGTTTCCTGGGAACTCCGGGATATTCTATACGTTGCTCCACAACCTCCTCTGTCTCCCAGTGAAAGTCCAATAAAAATCCGTTCAGCCGTTTCTGAGATTAGCATGCACAAACAGCGTTCAGTTACAGTTTTATTATTATGTACAACAGATAGATTGATACAGGTAGATTTTTATTGATCTGGCCAGAAAAAATATTAGTTAAGCTGCAGTATCAAAACAACCAAACAAAATTTTATGGTACTGGTGTTCCCGCAATTTCCATATACCAACTGTTGTATCTGACTCTTCGGTAAAGTTACGTAGTACGACTCGGTACGTGCGCTATAAAATAAAGATTAATTTAAACAACATTAAATTCCAATCGCAATCTCGTCCGAGCACATTAAATTTGCAAAGCAGATGTCCATTGTCCCCATGAACGAATACTTCTTATTTTTACATCGGGCTTCATTAAATAACTGCCGCGAACGATTTACTGTTTTATTATTCATCCGTTTTGTGCCGTACGTTTTAAGTAGTCGATTAATTTTTTAATCTCATTTATTATACTTGAAAGAATGAGAGTACTTTTGTAGTGAGATAATATTTAAGTGAAAGATACCTACTTATGTGTACACACTTTCAAATTTTGTGTTCATGAATTTTTCCGTGCGTCATGGAAGCCGCGGCAAAAACACACACACAAAGAGAGTCGTACGTACTATGTACACACAGAAAACATAAATATAGAATTAGTTTAATTTAGTTTAGTGTCACTGATGTTAATTGTGGTATTTTCCATATAAAATTTAATAATAATAACTATTGTTTTTGTGTTCATGACACACAAAAAATAATGTTACACACTCACTACATACATACTTACCTACTTAGTATGAGTGAATTTTTCCGTGCGTCATGGAAGCCGCGGCAAAAACACCCACACTCGAGAGAGACGTACGCACGTACTATGTACACACACGGAGAACAAAAATATAAAATTAGTTTAATTTAGTTTAGTGTCGCTGATGGTAATTGTGGTATTTACCATATAAAATTTAATAATAATAGCTATTGTTAAGTTTATGGTTCAAACGACCGACTGCTTGTTTACACCCTGTAATTATACAGCCTTTAATATTCGAAGTGCTCAATTGCTCATACGCCGAGTGGTTCGTGTGTAGGGTTGCCAGGTCGCCTAATATAAAAGCCAAATGTAAAACTATCCAGTTGGGCCGGACTTTTGTGTAAAATCCGGACACCCTAAACAAAATCGTTAATATCCGCTTGATTATAAAATTAAGTTATCAGTCATCGATTAATATAGTTAATATAGTAAAATATTGGCCTTACTAACTATACAAATTAAAAAATCGCGCCCAAAGAAGTCGGTTACAAACAAACATACAAACATACAAGTGAAGCTAATATAAAGCGTGTAAAAAAGGCGGACAGGTCGGACACCGTTTATTTGTCCGAATACGCAATCAAACACACTGTCCGGCTTTATCCGGACGCCTGGCAACACTATTCGCATATATCTTACGTAAAGTCATTAACCGAGTTAAGCAAGAGCAGGTGAGATATTATATACCTACTACGATTTAAAATATGTGGGAAAATAGACTTTGAACTTGTTCGTCTTTAGGAGGGCACGTAAAGCTGATCGATTTCGGTATCGTTAAATAAAAGCCATGGTGAAGTTTCCGCGCGGCATATTTTGTGTTAATTGTCTTGATCACTAACCCCTCCACCAATTTATAGTAAGGTTGCTATGTGGAAAGACTCATCCTCATTAGTGTTTTATTATTGGGTGGATGCCAAAAATATAATATAATATAAAAAAATGTACTCAAGCAATACAAACGAAGTCTAAGGCATAAAGACTTCCCAGAGAAAGTAATATGACAACGTGAAGATAATAAAGGTAAACGAAAGCAAAATGTACTTATCCAAAGCAAGTAACAGAAAGTGGTCTGGCCAGGGAATCCAGGGATTATCAGCGATTCGCATGCGGCGTGCGAGTCCCGATGTTAATCACTTGCCGGCAACCTCCGGAACAGTGTAATAAAAACTGTCAGTACATTTATTTACGATGCAATAAACAAGATAGAGACAGCTCAGGAGCTGAGGACCCGGGCCGCTAAAACGGTGCTTTTGGTTTATTAAGAGGTAATATTTTTGAAGTTAGCAAAATTGTCATGTCTTCAGGAGTGACGATGAAAAACTTTTAGCCTTAAGTTTTTAAAGTGTCCACAAATTGTATCAATTCAACTTTCAGTTCATAAAAATTGATTGAAATATCAGCTTTATACTGTGTTTGAGTTTGTGTACAATTTTTATCCTACTTGAAAGAAGTTATCCACATGTGACTGCGGATTATTCGGCTCAAAATACGGCCATAATTGACACGAAATAATGCGCTCAAGTCTGTCTGACACTGCGTGACTTCTTACTATAAGGTGAGATTGTTGTCAAGTAAGGTAGTAATATCCTGTGAAAAAGCTGGTATATCAATGTTTTCATAAAGGTTGAATCTATGTCAATTTAGCGTTGATGTGACTTCTTTAAGCTGTGTAGTCGTAACTACAAAGACACGTTGTTATTACCTAAAACACGTATGACGCACATTTAATAACACTAAAGATAACTCTTAATTTTTTTAATTGGAATTATTAGATAGCAAACAGACAAGCAAGACCACCCTTCAGCCATTGCCCATGACAACTTGACAACCGTGACCGACTCAGAACAACTCAAGTTGTGTCTCGTTCTAATTCAGTGACAGATTCGCTGATATTATTATGACCTGAGATGGTTTCCTCTAAAAAGTAATCGGGTCTACAGGATGTACAGATTTCCCCAAGACATTATCCTCCAGAGTAAGCGATATATACATCAATTTTTTAATTAGGTCAGGAATCTTTTTGTTCTATTTGTTCTAGACTCAAAAAAGCTATCTGGATATCGATGTATACACGATGAACGCACACAAAATTCAATTTAATTTTATGTAATATAAAAGATGATGGAATAGGTTTTTTTGATATATAAGAACGCAAAGCAATCATTCTGGATTATTCACGTCAAGTTTAAATAAAAAATTTCACTCATATAAATAAAATATTTTCAATTTTAAAACATTTATACTAACAATTTGTAACTTGTTAGTGCTCAAACACATTGAACGATATGATTTTAATTTACTAGAAAAAAAGCTTTCTAGTAACCACAGTAATCTATTTCGCAGACACAAACCTTCTTGTAAATAAATATACGAGGCGTAATCATCAGAGTTACTATGGCACACGAAAATAGCAATTTGTACAAATTTGTAGTAATTTGATTGGAAATGATTTATTAATCACGTGCTGACAAAAGTTGCCGTAACGTAAATAACAGATGAGAGAATTTCACAATATTTTTCGGCGCCATTGAGAGATCTAAACAAATTCTGCAGAAAAGAATTTTCTCCCCAAATACGTCAATCAACTATTGTAGAATTGTACTAAAAAGATAGGGGCTGGGAGCATACGGGAGGAATTTCTCGACGTTAACACGTCGTTTTAATCGCGAATGAAGTAATTACTGCCTTCAAAGTGCTTAACTATGTGTCACAAACAATTCCCCGTAGCCAATTAGCAGCGGTTGAGTAGAAATGTGGCGTCATTATGAACATTGATCTATCATTTTATGTCTCACTTAACTGTACTTACGCACCTGCGCCTTTTGTCATAGAAATTATTGAAAATGATTATGGAATTGAAAAGAAAATCTAGAATGGTAATAAAGAAATCTATTTGCATCATTTTCATCAGGCCTATCAATGGAGTGAGTGAAAGTAATTATTTGCAGATTAAATAACCACTAAAAATATTTTATTAAATAGTGATATATTTTTTCTGCTTTTTTATTAACAACCGCTGCGTTTGAAATCCCATAATCTACGCCTAGCGTATACAACTTTCGCTGCAGAAAAGAATATTTTGATCTATTTCGACAACGTGGGTATGTCGTAAATGCGAATGGGAGGGTTAAATCTCATTACTTTATAGCAGATGTAAAGCGATTTATAGAGGTAGGCCTCTGGGCTGTATTTTGTTATGTTCCAATAATTCGACGGTTTTAGACGTCAGGCTTTATATTCGACTTTCTGCCTTTGGGCTCGCGTGCTCTGGACGTTCAAGTGCCGTTTTGAATTAATTTAAGTTGAATGTATGTAGAGGCGATATGATGGAATATTCTTCGTCGAATTTGTGATCACCATTACAAAAAGAATGAAATAATAAAAGTCAATATTGTTCTTATTGTTTAATGTGTTGAAGTACTTTACGCAACAAAAATTTTATAGTACTTATCCGGATATTTGAAAGCCAAATGAAATGGATTAATAACCACATTTTAAATAATATTGCATAATTAAAACGAGTTATGTTCTTATATTATATCACTTTTACGATGCAGGTATGGCTCCTCATGATCGTCCACACAGTATCTACCGCTCTTACAGGTCTTCAAGGAAATTTGAAGCGTATTTCAAATCATTCATGAGAATTAACAGAAAACACACAAAAAACAATAACAGTGAGAATCAGAAGTTAAATATTCTCATACTTAAAAAAATCTTAATGATATAACGGACAAGACATACATACAATAAGCATAACAATAACATCTAAACAAGATACAACTCGTATACAATAACAATGGCACATCTAAAAATGAGCAGCGCAATGTGTCTCAAAACTGGCGGAATGCAAAATTGCATAGGGTGCGGTGCAATTCTTTGGGATCGCATCTGGGTCGGGCGTCACGTGTCGTCGGACAGGACAGACGGGCGGTTCAAACGCTTGTGCTTCAGCGTCTTTATCTGTATATCTGAGTCGCACAGAATATGGAATTGCCACTCCCTGCTTAAATTTTATTACCTGTGGTCATAGTTACATTTAGCTCGTAATAAAAATTTACTTAAGGCATTTTAAATTCTCGCTGCCAATCTGTAATATGCCTTTGTTTCAGGGACGGAAATCTGGCATTTGTATAGCATGCAATTGAAACGAATTCCATATTCGATACATATCAAATCCATTCCATAACAAATTCCGTAACTAACGCGTAGGGCGGAAACTGTATCTTTCATCCAGGGTAAGAACGCAGGCGTTACATAAATCAATATGTTATCATGATTACAGGTTACAATTTTGTTTGGTTCACAATCACAATGTGCCCATGTCTGTATGTTTTTCGTACATCATGCAAAAATTAGTAAATAAAATTTAAATCGAGTTTCTTAGCTCTATTTATCTGGAAATCAAAATTAAAAACTGGGACACGTATTATTTGATATGCGCATAGACCGCGACAGTACCGATAGTACTTTATATTTATAAACATAAGTAATAAGTTCCCCGAAGTAAAACTGAGTGGTTTGCTAGCTTCCACAATAAAATATAGTTATTATGATTAAATTAAAATAAATTATAAGAAAAGTACCTTTAAACATATAAACTACATATCAAAAAGCTCAGCACATAGTACCGCTACAAACATTTAACTTTGATATTTGGGGCAATCTTCATAAAATCATTTATTGACATTAATATTTCAAACGCCGGTCTATTCTCACTATATTCTGTTTACGTACCACAGCATATGGCACAGTCGTCTTTAATTAAATTTAAAAGTTCGCCGTGACGCCACGCCGTGCCTCTCTGTGCGTGCTAATTCTTTCTCAACTACCGCTCAGATGAAATATTTATAGCACGACTTTGTCCGGATTTATTGCATAAAATAAAAATATTAATCTGAGTATAAAAGTGTCCTAATTAGAAAACGTTGCGTATTTACGGCGAGTACAATCTCGGATCTTAATTAGTTCTTAGCTCGTATAAAGGTATATCGACCTACGTAAATATGGGTAGCTAGCATTACATATTAATTTATTTAGTAGGTTATTATTACTAATGCACTTAAACTCTCTAGTATTTTATAAAGGGTATACTGCCGTTGTGGGATGACAGTTTCATAACATCGTACAACACGATAGCAGATGGTTTAAAAAAAAGTAGTACCAACTTAATGAGATGAAGTCTACATAATATTACAGAAACACCTTTTATAAATAAGCCAAAGAACTACGGGTGTAGACGCTTCAAGATTACAAGACCCCTGAAAATAATTTCATCCAACACGCTCCATCCTGAGATGTAAGCTTCAAAAATCTTCCCTAACTTACAGCGAATTTAAACTAATTGAAAAACTTTTCTAATTATAGGCTTAACAGATACTTGGAGTAAATCGCCTTAAGGGTAAACAACACCTCAGGAATTCGCACCCGGTGAGTGTCGAGACGTGTGGCGCAAGTTATGAGCGAAAGCCTTGATGATACATCATCCTGCCATAATATTTATTATACTGTTTTTGAATATCAGATGGAATACCCATAAGCATTTAGTCCGCTCTTTGTGGTAAAGAAATAATTAAGGCATAAAATTGAGTCATTACTAAATTAACAGTGGATAGTGGAGGTGTACGGCTAAATTATGTTGATGTAAAAAATGCCCTAATTTTGTTAGTAAATCGTTACCATAGAAATTTAGGAGAAACTTGTGTGTGAAATTTCATTAGCTATGATGACTAATTCAATAATTCAGACTTTGAATATAAAAGTAACGAACCTTTCAATCATATTATTCAAAATACGATACATACACATATTACATAATATTTAGATAAAATTTACTACTTATAGAGTTGCTTTTGATCATGTTAAAAGTGTTAAATTTGCATGTGACATATACATATCAGAATTATGAACTAAAATTTGGAATATACATATTAGGTAATAACATAAAAAAGTAACATATTTTTTACTGTAAATAAAGTTATGATTCATTCACAAAAAAATTATTTCTTACGTAACTCGCTATCTTATATGCCTTACATCGATGGATCTCCTGTGTTCAAATAAGAGATTGCATCTCAAATTTGACTTGAATAAAAATCACATTCCGACCCTTCTCGCTAGACTCAAATAACAATAAAGCGTTGTAAGGACTTTGTTAAATACGTGATATAGCACGTTACTTCAATGTTTCGGATCGCAAATTGCTGCAAATGGTAGCCGTTTGCACAATAATACACGGCTACGTAAGCAACTAGTCATATACCTAGTACCTATATTATATAAGTGCCATCTGATTTTATTGGTGATAAGTAAGAGCCTTGAGTTTTTTTTATAATTTATATTTTTATTTATTCATTCCAAAATATTATTACTAACATTACAGGTTTGTCCTAATGCGTTAGTGTATTTCACATAAATTTCTTCATAAACACAATAATAATTGAAAATCATAATTATCATATTATTAATATTATAAATCATCGTTATACAATTCTTAAAATATAAAAATAGGTAATATGTCAATACGTATTAGTAAAATATTCATGTCATGGTTAGTAAACAAAACAATAAAAAAAACATGTCCATACGGTACATTAAATAAACATTTCACCCAGGGAAGTATCACCGCCCGCCGTGGTACTTTCTTTTACACCATTCTAAGTTAACACTTAACATCCATCCCACCTGGCGTTAAGTATCGATGATGTCTAAAGACGCTGAGCACCTTAACTTTGTAAAATCCTATTCGTTCAAAAGCGGGCGGGATTCCCGACGCAGGCAACCACAATCCCAACCCTAAGCGCTGCGCATTATCAACGACGAGGCAAACCATGTTGTACCTACCGATGGGATATTAACAATGTAAAGATGAATACTTACTCGTAGTAATTCGGGCAGTGCGATGGAGAAATGGTTCCTGTGCACACTATCCAAAATGTACCCTATAGAAAACTAAGAGGCTGGCAACTCTTCGCTTGTGCTCGAGGTATTGCAGATTGGTGCCAATCAGTTCTGGGTTACCGCTAAGCCTGGCTGTGCCTCCCCAAATATGCGAAAAGTCCCCACACACGGCCGACTCTAAACCAAAGTTAACTTAAGAACTGTACAGTTCAGGAAGTTCCGTGGACGTCGACGACCGGGAGTCACCGAAAGCGCTTTTCATTTCGCGACGAAGTGAATAAATAGTTTTTAAGTTTATGTTAGATGTAAAATATTATTATGGGTCTTTATAACCTGATTTAAATGAATAAATAAAAAAAATTTTTTTTGTATATGTGGGTAATAGTCAATTAAATTTTGATGTTATTTTTATCGATATTGGTCACCACTTAACATCAGGTAGCTCGTCTGCTCAAGAAAATATCAAAATGAACATATCAAACCTTATAATATTTCGTCGTTTATGTTGAAGGCTTTCCTTGCACTTTATCCAAGGATCCCCTCGTATTAGCGGCTCTATTCGCAATCATCGTTTTGGCCAGAATGCGATGCACTTATTCTGTATCAAGTATGCAAATTGGGAAGAGGCTTAGATGAACAACGATGTCAACGTAATGTGATGTTGGTTGTCGAGAAAATCGGCCCTTTTTGGTCTGTTGTTACATATTTGAATCGTTGAAAATGTATGCTAGATGTACGGTTCGTCGAAATTCATTGAGATTCGTCTATCTTAAAGTTATGAATTTTGACGAACCGTGTAGCGCAATGTTTGACATGCTGGATCACTGGACAAATCCCGGGATACGACCAAATTACAGAACTTAGAGTCAATGTGCCCAAACATTACATTTTGGAATTTTTGAAAAAAATCAAAACACTCGTAGCATTCTTAAAAGAATTAAATTTAAATTCTTCAATGGAAAAAATATAACTACAGCAACAATCTTCTAGTTTCACACCATCTGTAGACCACAATAACAAATCGACAAACCTAACATTACAGTCTCAACACCCGCTCACCAGAAAGTAATTTTCCAAATGATCAGTAGCATCTACACCAGCTCATTCGTTATTCATCGAAAAACGCGACGGGGCATTCAAAAATCTCCCGACTAAGACGCTCGTTAAGTAAATTAATACGAGTATAAAACATGATTAAAAAAATTACGTCGACAAGCCAGGGAGAAAACAGGAGGGCGCTTCCCCTGTCTATGAATGAACGCTTTCTTCGGCAGCCAGACGACAATGCAGCTTCTGAATCAAAAGCCATTGCATTCGGGTCTTTATTATTATCTGTAGAGAAATCATCATTACGTTCGCGAGTTGTTGGGTAACTTTGCAATTTCTATATGCCAACTTTACCTCCAAGTACTATAAGTTCTAATGTCCCTCTACGGTTTAATACAAGTTGGTGGAGGGCGGAACAATGAAAATGTTAATGTGGGACTCGCACTGTTTATTTTTAACTTGCAACGTTTCCTAATTGTATCGTTCCTTCGCTCTTTGTAGGACTTGTTTCATTGCCGACGTGCGATGATCAGCCACAAATTCAGTGTAAGCAAATAATATTTTAGCACAATAGAAAATTTACCATTTTGTACCAGGTGGACTGAGGAACTGTATAGGGCTTAGGACTGGTTGGAGTGGTACCAATTTAGGGAGGCCTATGTCCAGCAGTGGCTTCAAAAAGCTGACAAATAAATAGAAAGATATAATACTTATTTAAACAAAAAATTCCATACGAATCCATAATTTTTGTTTCAATCTATGATGCATTGGTTATGTCTTTAGGGTTATTGATGTATGCAGGTTAATATACTGACGATGACTATCTGCCATTAGGTTTCTCACAATCGTTTGGTCACTAATAGCATTATACAATGAAAACGTTCTTCCTCACAAAACGGCTTCAATAGATTTGGATTATAGATTTAGATCTTGAGCTTTACTTTTGACAGATGTCAACGATTGCACTGAGTCCATGGGATCCTCGTATAACATAGTGAAATAGCTTAAATAGCATAAATTTAAAATCACAATACAAAATATTCCAATAATAATAAGTAGGTATTCAGAATCATAAAATGTTTATAAAATTGATTGAATAAGAACTCTAGCGCGAGTGTTTAATTCTTTAGCGAATTGTTTATCATCGTTTGGCTTTTGTGGTAAGACAAGTAAGGTGGGGACAATTTTGTTCTTATTTATTACCGTCTGAAACAGGAAAGTCTGAAATATACTGATGATAGCAATCTCCCAGACCACTTAAACTTTCTTGCGCTTATGGTCTTCATATAACGTGCTTTCTATTGCCTTTGAATTATTATATCGTTTGCTCTTATCATAACAAACTACGTTGTTATTACCGATACTAGGTTAGGAATAATTATTGGTAGCTACAACACCAGTAGTTTAAATTCAGTTATATACAGCAACATGATAAGGTAGATTTTTGTTTTGGATATATTGACTTGTTGTATTTGCAAATGAATTGAATTGAATTTGAATATTTTGGTACTGATTCACAGATCAAATATTTTATACAAGTTGAATATAGGTCTTGTAATTATCTTCTGTTATCTTCATGGAATTGTTAATAATGATTTTATACCACAAATAATAAATATACCCACAAAGTATAAAAAGGTAGGAAACATAAAATGGAGATTAATCGCTGCTAATCAGGATTTTTTCTACGGAATTACAAAATAAAGAAAAGATGGCGTATACCAATCAAAAATATAAGTACAAGTAACATTAACTATACGATAAGTTACTTTAACGACAGCGCAGAGGATAGAGGAGCAAACAGAGGGTAGGAGCGAATCGCATGTCCAGATTCTTGACTTGAACAAAAGAGAGAAAGAGTTCTGGAGAAAACTTTTCAAAAACGTTGAGCTAAATGCGTATTAACTCGGACCAATAAACTATAGACGGCGTGCTGTGAACAAAAGCGTGAAGCCGGCAAAAGTGTGCCTAAAACACACATCGGAACCAATAGAATGCCCTATGTTGACAGT